>SNQJ01S0051577.1:28945-75085 GCA_010110895.2 Picea sitchensis
GAATTATCACTCCTCAAACCCTCAAGATCGAAGGATACATCAAAAAGAAAAAGGTAATAGTCGTAATTGATTCTGGCAGTACTCATAATTTCATTCACTATAAATTAGCCAAAGCTCTCAATTTCTTTGTATATCTAGTGCCAGAGTTTCAAGTAATGATTGCATATGGAGGAACTATTAATTTCTCAAGAAAATGCAATAAGATCAATCTTACTATGGGGGAATATGTAATGAATAGTCCAATGATTTCTATACCCATGGGTGGTGCAGATATTGTACTCGGAATCCAATGGTTACAATCATTAGGAACACTGGCTTTTAATTTTCAAGAACTTTTCATGAAATTGCCATTGGAAGGAAAAGAAACTGAGTTAAGAGGTATCACAGGGAAACCCAGTAAGGTGATAAGCTCTAATGGCATGAAAAAATTATTGAAAAAGGGGCATCAAGGCATTATTGCACAAATATGCTCACTAGATGTTCAAACATCTAAGTCATCTATTTCTCAACATCTCCAAGGGATCATTGATAATCATTCCAAAGTATTTGAAGATATTCCCAAAGGTCTTCCACCCACTCGAAATCATGATCATGAAATTCACCTAATTCTTGGGAGTGTTCCTCCTAACATTAGGCCATACAGATACCCTTATGCCCAGAAGGTCTTCCACCCACTAAATCACAGATCATGGGAAATTCTACCTAATTTTGGGGGTTCCTCCTAACATTAGGCCATACTGTGATACTCCTTATGCCCATAAGAGGGAAATTGAGCACATGGCTGAAGAAAATGTTAGAGGTCGGCATTATTAGACCTAGCCAAAGTTCTTACTCTTACAACTTTCAAAGGGTAATGGTATTAAAGAAAGATAACTCATGACATATGTGTCCATAATATAGAGGAGCTCAACAAGATCACTATTAAAGATACAAGTTTCCCATTCCCGGCTGCTGATGAATTGTTTGATGAACTATATGGAGCAATCTATTCTACAAAATTGGATCTCCTGTTAGGTATCACAATGAAGGAAGAAGACATCCTAAAAGAAGCATTTTGAACTCATGAAGTCCATTATGAATTTTGGTCATGCAATCTTCCACATTCCAAGGGTTGATGAATTCCATTTTCAAGCCCTTCCTTCAACATTTGTGTTAGTATTTCGATGATATAATAATTCATAGCAGTCTTGGGAGGATCATGTGTGACATGTTGACAAGGTGCTAACTAATAAAGGAGAAACAACTATATGCCAAACCATCCAAATGTTTTCTTTGGAGGAAGGAGGGAGTCTTGGGTCATATTGTATTCATGAAGGTGTAAAGGTAGACCCTAACAAGATTAAGGCCATGATGGACTGACAATTCCCAAAAACATTGAATAATCTTATAGAATTTTTGGGTTTGACATGTTAATACCGCAAGTTTGTTCAAAACTAAGGAAGAATAGCGACCTTTAACCCATTACCTAACTAAGAAGGATGCATTTCATGGACTCTAGAGGCAACTAAATATTTTGAAATACTTCTAAGGAGGGTGGTGATGTGCAAATCTCCTTTCTTGACCACTCCAGATCACAAAAACCTTTATTGTGGAATGTGATGCCTCGAAAATGGAATTGTGCTATCCTAATGCAATATGGGAAGGCCCCCGGCTTTGGAAAGTTGACCACCAAGGGAAAAGGGGACTTTACACAAACCCATCTATGAGAAGGAATGATGGCAATACTTACATGCATTGAAGAAATGGCATCCTTACCCACAGTAGGCACTTCAAGGTCAAAATACAAATCATGATAGTCTTAAATACTTCTTAACAAAGACTATCTTTAGAAGAACAACAAAATGGGTAACCAGTGCCATTGGGTTAAGATTTTGAAATCGTCTATGTGGGAAGAAAATGTTGTGGTAGATGCACTCAAGAAAGGATGAAGATGTTTGAGGCCTTTCTCTATGTTATCTTGATCATCCAACCTCGATTGGATAATAGAAGCCAAGGATGAAATTGGAAGAATGACAAAAAGTGTGGACTCTCATTCAAAGGTTGCAACAAGATTCCAAAGGCATCAGATACATTTACATGGAAAAATGATCTTAATTATGGTACAAATATCTTTATATTTATGTAAGAACTCCTAACCCAAACAAAGGTACTATTGGAATTGCACACCTCTCCAAGAGGAGGGCACCCGGCATTTTTTGAAAACCTACCATAGAGTCAAGAAGGATTTTTTGGGATGGCCTAAACTCCATGTTCAAAGGTTTGTATGTAATGCTATTTGCCAACAAATAAGGTGGAAACAATTAAGACTCCCAAGTCTTTTTACAACCATTATCCATCCCAAGTCAACATTGGGAGGAGGTTTCCGGATTTCATCACAGGGTTACCAAGTTTCAGGCTGGAAAAAGGTTATCATGGTAGATTGTTGATAGACTGACTGGCACGACACTTTCTGTGCACTCTCTCTCATCGCTTCAAATCTAGTAAATTTTCCATTGCATTCATGGAGAAAATTCAAAAGCTACAGCCCAAAGATTATTGTAAGTGATGTAGATCCCATCCCCACCGACATTTTTGGATTACACTATTTTCTCTCTTTGTCCTGGGTACTCCAATTGGATCATAGCCTTCCTATCATCCTCAACTATTTGACAAACCGAGATAGTGAACAAAATGTCTAGAAGGCTACCTTCATTGCTTTGTCTCCTCGGATAAACAAACATAATGGTTCAAATGGTTACCCCTTAAGTAATGGTATAACACTCTTCATACCGTGAACAAAATGACAATTCATTTATGGCACTTTATGGATACTAATTCTCCTTCCATCACTTCTTCTCTAAAAGAAAAAATCAAGGTTCAAGCAGTGGAAGATCACATTTGAAACAGACAAATAAGTTCTCCAAATCCGAAGGGACAACCTAACTACATGGCAATATAATCGCATGAAACAGCAAGCATATCAACATCAGAGGAAAGAAGTTTTGAAGTAGGGATTGGGGTGTTTTTAAGATCACAACCATACAAACAAATGTCCCTCAAGCAAGCCAAGAAGGATAATAAATTATCACCAGCACTATGGCCCTTATAAGGTGTTGCAAAAATTGGTACTATGGCATACAAATTGGAGCTCCTTGCATCTTCACTATACGCTTTCAATGTTTTATGCTTAAAAAAGGTTATAGGCTTCAAGATCCTACCAAACTATATTTCTAGAAATTGATGAGGAAGAAAAATCATATTGGACTGAAGCCATCACTCCATTTAAGAATTCGCCACCGAGGAATAGATCCACTTTAGAGTATCCCATTAAGTGGAGGAAATTCACTCCTAAGATTCCACTTGGGAAGATGATCTTTTATACAGAAGCATCCAGAGTTACCTGCCGCTATGGACAACACTTGTTCCTAGGGAGGCATATTAAGCCCCACATTGGCTCATTACCCTTTAATTCTAAAGTATATTACATTAGTAATGTTATTTTATTTTATGTCTAATTTCATTCCATTAGTTGTAATTATACCTCCTAGTCTCCTATATATACCAAGGAGACATTTTCATTTGGAATCATCTTGTAATTTGAAATTTAAGGGGTAAAGGAGGCCAGCCCCCTTCGAAGAGGTTTATTATCTTATATTATCTCTTCTTCAAGGCGCTGAGTACTTTTCCAGGTTTTTCTATGCTATATATTGATATTTGGTTCTTAAATAATATAGGCCTTCGAGCCTCATTGTAACATTAGAAGTTCATAGGCTATCGCCACATCTCTTCTCGTAGATAAGCTACCAACGCCTCGAAAGCTATTTTATTTCCATTCCGTCTGTAAGCATATTCCGCCCATTTGTTGTTAATGAAATGAAATTTTACTTCTACATATCCATATTATGTGTATTTATGTATTTCATTGTGTTCCCTCATAAATCCGGGATCAAAGAGTAACCACAGAGAATATGAAGAGTTGTTGAGGATGATTCCGCAAAGGACTTGGCATGAGAAAATTATGCAGAACAGAGAAGAGTGTGAGCTTCTTCGATAGCTAGGCATGTGGGTAGAAGGATACCTTGAGATCGACCAAGTGGATGAGAGGTGCAACAAACAACATGCAGAAGAAGCATAGAGTATAAAGGCATAAGAGAAGATGAACATAAGACATGTTGCACAAAAGGAAAAAGAGAATAGCATAGAAATGTTATAAAGGGTAAAACGCAGAAGAATAGAAAGTGCAAGGATGCGAGTAGAAAGACAATCGGGATGTGAGGCAGATAGAGAAGGGAAGTGTAGCAAAATAGTGATGTGACTAGTGTTTGTATTGATAAACCAAGTGTATCACTGTAATAACTTTGAGCAAGAAAAGATTTATATCTCGTGAGTAGGGAGGTGTTAGGGAGGATTGTTGTCCTTAGAGTTTCAAGTGGGTGCTTGAACACAGGAGTCGGAGCTTCCATCTGCTGCGCCTGTGAAAAAACCCGTGGAGGTAGGGTGGTGCAAGGGAGAACCATTGTTCTCTCATATGCAGGTTGGTGCCTGTGGTGACCTGGAAGTTGCGCTTCCAATCCACTTGGTACTGGAATACGCCAGGAGTTGGTGCTTCCTTCTAGTGGGTGCTGAGAAACCAGAGATTTGGTGCTATCAAACAAGTTGCAACTTGTACAGTTATGGTCAGGTGTCTAGAAGTTATGCTTCCATCCAGTGGGTGATGGAACACAAAGTGAGTTGGTGCTTCCTCTAGTGGGTGCTAGAGGAAAATAGAGAGTTGGTGCCTCAAAAAGTTGTTGCTTGCAAAAGCAGAGGTGGTAGCCTCAAAAGTGAGTTGGTGCTCTATAAGAATGATAATGTACAGAAAATAAAGATTACTTATCATATATAAAGAAGAAGAGGTTTTTCCTTTTATACTTTAGGAAATATATGTCTCCTCAGATATTTCATGTGTGATTGATGTTGAATATTCTATTGCTTACTTCCTACATTGGTCGCGGGATCATCATCGAGTGTTCAGAAGATTTTAAAATGGGCATAATTGTTTAAGCACAAGAATAATTGATTCAATTCCCTCCAGCTTGTCCACCAATTCGTGCAGAGGATTGATTGTCATGTGTTCCCGACCGGTGCGCCCTTCTTTGCTCGGCTAATACACATCTCTACAAATATTCTTTTACTATATTTTTATTATATTTTTATTTATATATTTTTTTATATTCTATAATTATTTCGACTATCACGAGTTCCAGTCTCATACTTTGGGGGGCATTCTGTTACAAATTATTTTGGTCACCCCAGTGATCCATTGACAAACATGTGTTCATGTTCCCAAAAGAGTCTTTCTCCATGAAGAAGATGACTTTATTTCTCTTATCAAAAACCTTATTAATGAAGGTCGTCACAGGATGCACCATACACAAGGTGCGATGATGCCTGATTGTCGCCCCCTGCTCTAAAGCTGGGTTGTGACGTCTCTGCAGGATGTTCTACAGCTAGGGTGCGATGATGTCAAAAGACTAAGAAAAGGTCAAGTTTCACGAAGGTTCTAGAAGGGGATCTTCTAGAAGATGAGGTGGCATCTGTATGGTTGGGATCTTACTCACTTCTCTGATTTGGTGGGACCATCCTAATCTCTTTAACCATATCTCTTTCCCTTATATAAAGAGGGATTTATCATGGGAAAGAATAAGGTTGATTCAAGCAATATTAATATTTGAATAGGATAAGAATTGGATGAGGAATTCTACTTTAGTTCATACTTGAGGGCTTCATTTCAGTTCATCAAATCATTGTGGATCTTCTTCATTCAAGGTTGGAGAAAGTGTGTGTGTTGGAGAAAAGGGCCATTGAAAGGGTACCTTATGACATCGAGGATTTTGGTTGTAATCTCCACTTTTACTTAATATGATACAACAATATGTTTCTTTCCCATAAAACTATCCTTGTTTTATTGTATGATTCCTTGATCACATGCATAAGTTCTTGTTGAGTACATTGTGTTGCTTTCACTTTGGTTGGTTTGTGTTCCCTTGCAGATTCAATATCCCAAGAGCACTGGAGTGGAGCTAGGACGACAACGACAAGAGGAAGCAATATTTAAACGATATGTTTACCATCTCTTGTTAAATAGTGAACTCAATGGTTAGAGCTTAGGGAAAGCGTCATGTTCTGTTCTAATGTATTCTAGATCTAGGTGGATCTAGGGAGATCTGTTTATGTCCAAATTTACTGATAATTCCCATAACAAAGGCACTCAATATGTTGCAAAATAATGTTGACTAGGTATTTCATGAAATAAATTGTCCTAATTATGATCCCGACGCACCTAATCATGGGCTACAATTGATTACTTGTACAAGATATGTGCTGATAAATTTATGATCAAAGACAAAAATCTTTAAAACACACAAGTGACAGTCTATAGATATGTCAACATTTGAGTACATTGGTTCAAAAGTGGTATGTAATGGATGTTAGTCATGTAAGTGAATAATATAGTGAATATAGATAGACACTTGTTGATTTGCTAGAATTATACCTTTGAATTGTTTTTGAGTTGGAACATAATCATGACAAGATTACCATGAGACAGATTATTAAAGTGCTATTATATTTCGCAGATTATGCCATAATTGTCAGTGAGATTATAAAGTCGTTGATAAATACTTGATAAAGAGAAAATGGTCCAAAAATACAAGAGTTCAAATTTTTCAGTGAACCAAATAGTATATAGTAGATGAAAACCACATAATCAAACAATATATTCTATTCTCAATTCCTTTGATAAGAGTAGAAGGTATATGGATAGAATCATGCCTCTGAAAATGTATGTTGTAGGCCCTAAGGTCTTGTTATCCATCGAAATGACTTTGTATTTTGAGGCATTCCTTTCAGCTTGCCATTTTCATTTCAGATATTCAAAGGCATTTTGAGGCATTCCTTTCAACTTGCCATTTTCATTTTAGATATTCATAGGTCATTTGCTGCTGAGTATGGCATTTTTTCCTTTTTTGGTATTTTTATGGTGATCATGAAGGCACAAAACAATGCAGCTCATATTTATCCCAAATCTTGAAAGTGTATTTCCAGTGATTTTGAAATCCAGTAGAAAATTCCATGAGCATTGGAGCTTAAAACAACTTTTCTGATTTTGTCCAATGTTTTAAATTCTGTAATATCTTTTGGATATTCTAAAAATGGGTACATTATAGAGATAATGAGAATGGAATGCCTCTTTTACATTTATGCCTAAAACATGTTTCCTATATTATCTTGTTGTTCGATGTATTCTCTACACCTCATTGATTAAAGAAAATTTTGGATGAGAATGCTACAAGGATAGATAGTGTTGCAAAGACATAGTATATGATTCTATAGATTACAAATTGTGTGAACACTATATAAAAACTCCATATTGAGACATGGTCTCATGGGATACCATGCTCATAGGATATGCTAGAATAGGCATAACAAGGAGGATTTGAAGCTCTTCCAGGATATGCCTAGACCAAATGTGTTATCATGGACTCTCAGGATTTATAGGATATATACACATTGGGGGTGTTGAAGAAAATCTAAAATTCTTGTAAAAAATGGTCATGTGAAAAGTGTCCTCTTGGAATGCCATGATTGTTGGATATGTGTAGACCAGGCATATTGATGAGGCCATGAAGTTGATTTAGGAAATCCCTGATAAAGATGTGGTTTCATGGAATAAAATAATTTTAGCATGTGCACGAAATGGGCTAGTTGATGAAGCCATGAAGTTGTTTCAGATAATCATGATCTCATGGGATACTGTAAGTGTAGGATATACTATACATAGGTTGGAAAGAACACCCTGGATCTCTTTGAGGAAATACCACTCTAGTATGAAGTTATATCATGTCACCTTTATTGTTGTTCTTTCAGTTGGTTACCATGCAGGCCTTCTAAATCATGGATAGTGATACTTTAAGGCATGGGTCAATTTTATCACATGACATCGGCAATGGAACACCATTGTTGCATGGCTGACCTCCTTAGATGTGCTGGAGAAATATTATTTTATAAGAAAAATGCTAATAAATCTTACTAATGATGTATGAGCCTCTTTGTTTGGTTCATGTACAATTTGTTTCAAGATAGAACTAGGAGAATGTGTGGCAGAATATCTCTTCCATCCATATTCTAAAAATGTATGGCATTATATGATTATTTCAAATGCATACACCACAAATTCTAGGTGGGATGGTGAAAGAAAGGACTATGGTAAAGAAATTGGATGTCCTCAGAGAAGGCTTAGAACTCTGTGGCAGATGTTTCTTGAGATGGAATGGCAAGATCACATTTTTCTCAAAGGTAACTTTACCTAAATGTTTATAGACCAAGAAACCAAGGTTTGGGTTTTTGGTGAAATCTGTTTCATGGTCATATGAATTCTTGTTCAAGAAAATATTTAGTCCTATTGGAGAACAACGAGTCCAAGAGTCACTGATGAAAATCCCAGGATTTTAACATTGCTTATTACAGAAAATTCATAAAAACATTTATCATCAGGGGCAGGTCAAGGGCTGCCAGTTTTTGTACAATTTTGTGTTACTAGTAATATAAATTAGAATTTATAATTATCGGGAAAAAAAAATGATCCACTCTCTGTAATACAAAACATTAAAGACAAAAGAATACCATGATCCGCATGCCCTGTCAAAAACCATTGAAAAGATCTCAAAAATGCTTTAAATTTAACAAAATTAAGACCAAAAAAATAGAATACGAAACTTAAACCCAAAAGAACACCCGTGTTTGCATGAACTGTGGAAGATCGACCGGAGAAGAGTTAAAAAATGCTTCAAAATGAAGAATTCAATACAAAAACGTGGCTTGGCAGGTTTCAATCGTGGTAATTCAATGCATAGAGATGATCTCCCTTCTGAAATGTGGGAAAAAGTCTATTTTGTGTGGGTGAAACTTTGATATTTTGTTAGGTATTTGCTAGGTTAGGGCTCTGTGTAAAAAAAATGGAGGTTTATGGGGGTTCGGGTATCGGCGTTTAGAAACACCCGATACAAAAATGAAAAACAAAACGACTATTTCCGAATCGCAAAATGCGAACAAGTTGTGGGCCCAACACTTCGGGTTTCTGCGTTTGGAAGGTGAACGGGTCTATCACATAAGCCGACGGATGAACCAAAAAACAAACCCCGGTTCTCTATGCTCCGAATCAATGTGGGACCGGGTTCGCAATAGAAAGAACCAAAAGAAAAAATTACAGCGTTTACTCAAATTGAGAACAAAATAGCGAATCCGATCAAAGGATTAGACGAGTTTACGAACTCAAATAAAAACAAAAATATAAATGGAGAGAACACCTCCAAATACTCAAAATGGCAACTTATATTCAATGTGATTGCATAATACAAGCGATTACAATTCGTTTCAGGTATTTATATGAACAAAAATTGCCGCTTTGATCTTAGAAAAGATTTAATTAAGGCGGTGTTAATATGTCATGACCTTCAAAGGTTAAGGCGGCCACCAATTGAGCCATTTAGAGCAAAAAAATAAAACGGTTCTTGATCCTCGAGTCTTGAAGGGTCAAGACGACCACCGATACGTCGTTATTCAGGTGGTGAAATGATTACAATATGACATACTCCCTCTTAATCATTTCAAAAACAAAACAAAACAGAAACATGTAATACAAAATTGTTGTTAACAATGCATTACATCTTTACAGACCCCAATATTATCTCTATGAATTTTAAACAATTCATTTCCCAAAGGCTTTGTAACTATGTATGCAAATTGTTCTTCAAACCTGGAGAACTGAATAGAAATTTCTTTACCATTTACCAGCTCTCGAATGAAATGATACCTCGTATCAATGTGCTTACTCTGCTTGTGAAAAACGTGATTCTTTGACAGTCCAATGGCAGATTTATTATCACAGACAATTTGAGTTGCACCATTCTGCCCATGGAATAATTCATTCAAGATTCTTCTCATCCATACAACTTGACATACATTTGTTGTTGTTGCAACATACTCTGCCTCAGTAGAAGATAAAGTCACTATGGGTTGTTTCTTTGATGCCCATGCCATTGCTCCATATCCAAGACTAAACACATAACCAGATGTGCTCTTCCTATCATCAATGGAACCTGCAAAATCACTAGCAGTATATCCGATCAGCTCAAAGTTCAAGCTTGATGTGTATCGGATACCAAAATCAATTGTTCCAACAATGTATCTCGGGATCCTCTTTCCTGCTTGCCAATGAGTGCTCTTTGAAGTCTCCATGAATCTGGAAATTAAACTTACAGAAAACATAATATCAGGTCTGGTTGTTGTTAAATACATAATGTTTCCAACCAACTTCATATACATAGTTGGATCAACACAAATCCCTCATCATATTTGCTAAGTTTGATACCATTTTCCATTGGTATTGCAGCTGGTTTACAATTCAACATTTTAAACCTTTTCAATACTTCATTTGCATATTTAGTTTGACAAATGAAAATGCCATCAGATTGATCCACTTCAATTCCAAGTAAATATTTCATCAATCCTAAATCATACATCTAGGAAATATTTCATCAATCCTAAATCATACATCTCAAACTCTGTTTTCATGGCATTTTTAAAATCATCTACAGATAGATCTCCGTGTAAAAATCAATTCATCAACATATAGACATACAATCAAAATTTTACCTTCCTGGTTTATCTTTGTATACAGGTTTGGTTTGGTTCACTTGGACTTCTGTTGAATCCAACACTAATCAAGTACTCATAAATTCTTCTATACCAAACTCTGGATGCCTGCTTCAATCCATATAAAGCTTTTCTTAATTTGTAAACTTTATCTCTATACTTATCAATCTCATAACTCGGAGGTTGTCTTACATAAACCTCTTCTTCCAAACATCCATTCAAGAATGCAGACCTAATGTCCATCTGATGCATGATCCATTTATTCTGAGCTACAATATCTAAGACCATCCTCACTATGCCAATTCTTGATACAGGAGAAAAGGTTTCATTGTAATCAATACCGGGTTGCTGACTAAACCCTTGAGCTACAAGACTTGCCTTGTACTTTTCAACTTCACCTTCTACATTCAGCTTAGTCTTATAAACCCACTTAACACCAATTCTCTTCTTACCTTCAGGTAAATCGACAAGATCCCAAGTGTTATTTCTTTAAATGGAATCAATCTCCTCATCCATTACTTTTATCCAGACATCCTCTTTAGCAGCTTCATCAAAACTTACAGGATCACATGCCATTAATGAAAAATTTGAAACCTGATCTACTTCTTCATTCTGATTATATAATTCTCTTAAGATTCTAGTCTTTTGACCTTTAAATATGTTTTTCAATGAAGCTAAAGTAGGATTCGATTCACTAATTACTTGTGAATTTGTTTGATGTCCACCATGTCCAGATGGCTCACCACACTCATAAGTTCTTGGCGTTCTAAATTGAGATGGGCTGAAATCTTGTATTTCCCTTGTAGGACTTCTCGTTGTAGGCATATGTGCATGTGGAACCAACTGTCCACATCCTTCAGCCTGCTCAGCTCCATCATCATCTTCACGGGGTAACACAGCTCCCTCTGAAATAGATTTATCAATACTTCCATCCCAGGCTTCCTCTTCTTTAAATTGAACATCTCTATTGATTACATACTTCTTGGTGATGGGATTGTAGAGTCTATATGCCCTAGACTCTTCACAATATCCAACAAAAATACATCTCTCTCTTCTGTCATCCAACTTACTCCTTATTTCTTCAGGTACGTGCACATATGCTACACATCCAAAAATTCTAAAATAATAAACATTACAAGGCTTACCGTCCCAGGCTTCCTGAGGTACGTGATTCCTCACGGTCTTGGTCAGAATTCTATTCAAGATATAGACAGAGCAAACAACCACATCTCCCCAATATTCATTTGAAAGATGCTTCTCTTTCAACATGCTTCAAGCCATATTCATGATGGTCTGATTCTTCCTTTCAGCCACTCCATTCTGTTGTGGAGTATATCGAGCAGTAAAATGCCTTTTAATTCCATGAAAAAAAACAAAATTCAATGAATTCATTCAGTTTATACTCACCTCCTCTGTCAGACCTCGGGGTATTAATGGTTCGATCACTCTCATTCTCAACCATAGACTTAAACCTATTGAAAACTTCAAAGGCTTCAGATTTTTGCTTCAACAAATACAACCAAGTCTTCCTACTTAAATCATCAATAAAAGTCATAAAATAAATATTATCATTCAAAGAAGGTATTTGCATATGTCCACACAAATCCGTGTGGACAATTTCCAATGGATATTTTTCTCTGTAGGAAACACCTGAAACAATTTTTTCTCTGTGATGCTTCCCAAGTATACAGCTCTCACAAGATCATGCAGGTTGTTGAATACAAGGTAACACCTTTACCATATGCTTATTCTGTAATAGATCTAGGCCACCAAAATGTAAATGACCATATCTCAAATGCCATAACCAAGATTCATCTAAACTTCCAGCTTTATAAGCATTCAAAGAACCACTCAAATCATTTCTCATAACAAGTGGAAACATTCTATTCTTGGTCATCTCTACTCTTCCAATCAACTGTTTGCTGGGTAATTTGTCATAGATTGTACATACCTTGTTCTTGAAGAACACTCTGTACTTTTTATCCATCAGTTGTCCAACACTAATAAGATTTCATTTTAAACCAGGCACGGAATAAACATCGTCAATATTTCTTCTCTGATTATTCTTAGTGTAAACTGGAACTACACCTGTACCATTAACTGTAACCTTACAGTCATTTCCCAGTTTTACTTCAGACTGAATACTAGTACAATAGAAGAATATAAATCCTTATTACTAGTCATGTGGTTACTACAACCACTATCCAAAAACCAAATATCATTAGCACTTTCATGAGTGACATTACAAATAAAAAACACGGGATTTTGATCATCCTTTGACTCATTTGTGATATGTGCAGACTGCTTTCCAACATCTGCCTGCTTCTTCCAACATTTGTTAGCAAAATGCCCAAACTTCTTACAATAATAAAATTGAACTTTAGATTTATCATACCTCTGATTTTCTTGCTGCCAGGGTTTGTTGTTTCTCCCTCTTAAATTAGGAGGATTCTACTGGGACTTCTCCTCAGACTCTGATTCAGTTTTGTTGTCCCTTCAATCAGAAAATCGACCTCCTCTTCCACGACTATAAAACCTTCCTCTGCCTCTGTCTCTGGTAACATGCATTTGGGATTTGAAAGCATGCTCCATTGATCCTTCTTCATATATAGATATCCTAGATTCATGAGCAACAAGAGAACCAATTAATTCATCAATTTGCATTTGACTTAAATCTTTAAATTCCTCTATGGGTACAACTACAGGTTCAAACTTCTTGGGTAAACTTCTCAGCACTTTCTTTATAACTCTCTTATTCTCAATATCATCTCCATTATGCTTGAGCTAGTTCACAACACTCATCACTTGAGTCATGAAAGTATCAACACTTTCATTATCCTTCATCTTTATATTTTCGAAGTCCCTTCTTAAATTTTGCAACTTGACTGACTTCACCTTGGACACACCTTGATAACAGGTTTCAAGGATGTCCCAAGCCATCTTTGAAGATGCAGCACTAGAAATCTTTGTAAAAATGGATTCATTTAATCCTTGCTGGATTAATCCAAGATCCTTGTTATCCTTTTTCCTATTTTCCTTCAGCAAGACACGATCATCATTAGAGAGAGCTAATTCTACTGCTACATGAGCTGGCTCAGCATAACCATCAATAACATAGGTCCATAAATACTAAGAATGTAAAATTGTCCTCATTCGAATATACCAAGAGTCATATGACTTCTCGCTTGGGAAAGGAACCTGAACTTGAGAAGAAATACTACCAGACACAGCCATTTATATAAATTTTGAAAGGAATCAAATAAAATTCGCGTAGGAAAACAAGAGGGTAAAATTTGGCACCAACATGAACAATCTGCAATGAACTAAGCAATAGCAGGATGGAATGCATGCTCTGATACCAAATGTAAAAAAACAAAGGTTTATCGGGGTTCGGGTATCGATGTTTACAAACACCCAATACAAAAACGAAAAAAAAAAAATGACTATTGCCAAATCGTGAAATGCGAACAAGTTGTGGGCCTAGCACTTCGGGTATCACATAAGTCGGAGGATGAGCCGAAAAAGAAACCCTGATTTGCTATTCTTCGAATCAATGTGGGACCGGGTTCGCAATCGGAAGAACCAAAAGGAAAAATTACAACGTTTACTCAAATTGAGAACAAAATAGCGAATCTGAACAAAGGATTAGACAAGTTTACGAACTCAAATAAAAATAAAAATATAAATAGAGATAACACCTCTAAATACGCAAAATGAAAACTTATATTCAATGTGCTTGCATAATACAAGCGATTACAATCCGTTTCAGGTATTTATATGAACAAAAATTGCCACTTTAATCTTAGAAAAGATTTAATTAAGGCAGTGTTAATATGTCATGACCTTCAAAGGTTAAGGCGGCCACCGATTGAGATATTTAGAGAAAAACAGTAAAACAATGCTTGATCCTCGAGTCTTGAAGGGTCAATATGGCCACCAATACGTTGTTATTCAGATGGTGAAATGATTACAATCTGACACTCTGGTGGTGGTTTCAATGCTCTTTGGGTGGGGCTCATTGTCTTCTGTTGTGATTTTGATGGGTTGTTCTTCCCTTTTTTTCATCAGGAAGCATTCAAATAGAGTTTCTCTTAAGGGTATGAGGTTTTGAGCGTGCTTCACTTCTGATGTTGGTATTTTCCACCTATCATTATGCCATGTCCAAGAAAATCCTCGTTCCTTGGCTTTTCTCATTTGGTCTCATAGATCTAGAAGATAAAGTGGAATATCTCTTTGTCGGCCTCTTGCTGATGAAATATCTCTTTTTCGACCTCTTGCTAAATCTTTCTGTGAGCACGGGGAAGAAGAAGGTGATAATCATGGTAGTGTCGGATCCTCGGGGTGGTCAAAAAGCATAAATGATCCAAGCTCGAAAGCCAAAGCAACATTAATCTAAATATTTAAAAAAGATGGAAAGTGAATTATGGAACTTTCTCAATAGCTAACGGTATTGACCTTAAATCTTATAATAGATGGGGCATCACAAAATAAAATGTTCTTACAGGTGGGTTTCTTATAGGTAGTAGATTCTACAAAACCTACCCAAGCATGGAATATAGTGATAGGCTTCCACCTGAAGTCAATGAGAACCAACCTAGAAGTGACCAAGAGGGATCCTAAGGGCATGCACCATGGAATATAGTGATAGGATTCCACCCGAAGTCAATGATAACCAACCTACAAGTGACCAAGAGGGATCCTAAGGGCATAAACCAATGGAGAAGTGTGTAGGCTAGTTTGACAGTGATGACATCTCTCATATCAATAAAGTGTCGTGCATAAAGGGCTATCTTGGGTTTGAGGCCATGAGGTGGATCTATCCAAGTGACTTGGATGTATTGTTTAAATGTCCTCCCTAAAGATCCGAATCAACTCTTTCTTATCTAGTAGGAGATGGCCAAGGGCATCGAAGGAGTACCTAAATAGGGAGATTTGTTCCATCATGATTACCATTGAATTTAATAGACATGGAACCTCAACAAACCAAGAGAAATAGGGTATTATGATATATTACAAGGGTTCTAGAGATTGAGATAATGAAGAAGGTAAAAAATCATGCTATTTCCAACCCTAATGAACATGGGATATTTAAGTTCTTTTTGTAAATTGACCTTAAGAGATACATAACATTTGGGCTTAGGTTTGAATAACGTCTCTAGTTGATAGTGTATGAAACTGCTTATTCTACATTAAATGCATTCTAGGAATGGCCATGTCTACATTGAAACAGTTGAAAACTCTACCCAAAAAGGGAAAAAACATTAAGTTTCTTGGCAAGTCAAAAATTCTTAAACCATGAAGAAAAGAAAACCATAGCAATTTTGTACATTCAGGGTACCCTCTTAAGAATAGAAAAGATGTAGGAATTTCTAATATATTAGAACAAAAACAACCTTGGTCAAGGTTTAGGTATAGATGCAATGCCACCTATGTAGCTTCCAAGCCTCTGTAAACTAATTATGAAGGATAGTTTTAGGTAGAACATACCTAAAAAAATTCTTAAAATGATTTATTCCCTTAGCCTCCACTTGAGAGGAGGCAGACTGTGATAACTTGATAACATCCTTCCCTATGATTAGGGACAAAGTCTTGTCCAGGGATAACCCTAATAACCCTAATACCCCTTGAGTTTTGGTCAATAGTGCCTTTCGATCAAGGAATATTTATTATTCTAAGAATCCATCCTTTCCACATGAGCCCATATATTATTATTTACATCGTGCAAGGGATTTTATGCCTAAACCTATGAAACAAAAGGATCTAGAGATGCCATGAAGATAGTATTTACCATGAGGGTATATTCAATGATTTTATGTACATGTATTTCATACCTAAAAAGTAATCTAAAAATTTATGTACATCATAGGTTGATATAATGCTCCACCCCAAAATATTTTCCACCTATCATTATGCCCATGTTGGTATTTTCCACCTATCATTACGTCATGTCCAAGAAAATCCTCATTCCTTGGATTTTCTCATCCTCGTTCCTCGGCTTTTCTCCCTCTCCAAGCAAATCCTCATTCCTTGGCTTTTCTCACTTGGTCTCATAAATCTAGAAGATGAAGTGGAATATCTCTTTGTTGGCCTCTTGGAATATCATGGTAGTGTTCGATCCTCGGGGTGGTCTAAAAGAATAAATGATTGAAGCCTGAAATCCAAAGTAACGCTAATATAAATATTTAAAAAAGATGGAAAGGGAATTATGGAACTTTCTCAATAGCTAGTGGTATTGAACTCAAATCTTATAATAGATGGGGCATCACAAAATAAAATGTTTTTACATTTGGGTTTCTTATAGGTAGTAGATTCTACAAAACCTATCTAGTCATGGAATATAGTGATAGGCTTCCACTCGAAGTCAATGAGAACCAACCTAGAAGTAACCAAGAGGATCCTAAGGGAATGCACCAGTGGAGAAGTGTGTAGGCTAGTTTGACAATGAATGTGTCTCTCATCTCCAAAAAGTTTCATGCAGAAAGGGACATCTTGGGTCCAGGAGGTGGATCTATCCAAGTCACTTGAATGTATTGTTTACATGTCCTCCCTAAAGATCCTATTGAACTCTTGCTTATTTATTAGGAGATGGCCAAGGGCATCCAAGGAGTACCTAAATAGGGAGATTTTTTCCATCAGGTTTACCATTGAATGTAATAGACATGTAACCTCAACAAACCAAGAGAAATAGGGTATTACAGTATATTACAAAGGTTCTAGGGATTGAGATAATGAATAAGGTAACAAATCATGTTATTTCCAACCCTAATGAACATGGGTTATTTAAGTTCTTTTTGTAATTTGACCTTAAGAGATACATAACGTTTGGGCTTAAGTTTTAATAACGTCTCTAGTTGATAGTATATGAAACTGCTTATTCTAGATTAAATGCATTCTAGGAATGGCCATGTCTACGTTGGAACAGTTGAAAACTCTACCCAAATAGGGAAAAACATTAAGTTTCTTGGCTAGTCAAAATTATTAAACCGTGAAGAAAAGAAAACCATAGCAATTTTGTAAATTCAGGGTACCCTCCTAAGAATAGCAAAGATGTAGGAATTTCTAATATATTAGAACAAAAACAACCTTGGTCAAGGTTTGGGTATAGATGAAATGCCACCCATGTAGCTTTCAAGCCTCCCTAAACTAATTATGAATGATAGTTTTAGGTAGAACATACCTAAAAAAATTCCTAAAATGATTTATTCCCTTGGCCTCCACTTGAGAGGAGGCAGTCTGTGATAACTTGATAACATCCTTCCCTAGGATCAGAGACAAAGTCTTGTCCGGGGATAACCCTAATACCCCTTGAGTTTTGGACAATAGTGCCTTTCGATCAAGGAATATTTATTAATCTAATAATGCATCCTTTCCACATGAGCCCATATATTATTATCTACATCGTGCAAGGGATTTTATGCATAAACCTATGAAACAAAAGGATCTAGAGATGCCACGAAGATAGTATTTACCATGAGGGTATATTCAATGATTGTATGTCCATGTATTTCATACCTAAAAAGTAATCTAAATATTTATGTACATCATAGGTTGATATAATGCTCCACCCCCAACGTTTATCTACATAAAATCTTTCAGATCCTTAGATAGGTTAATGCTAATGCAAGCTTGCTTCTACAATGTATCGTCAAAGAAGTTGGGTGTTGCATCGCATATGAAACTTCCAAAAGGTGAGGATATAAGCTTTAATAAATCCCAAAATTACATGGTTATAGTTGAAAATTCAAGCTAGATAGGATATCATAGTTGATAACTTGGTTAACAAAGAGGCTTTTCCCCCAAAGGGACAATATTGCGTAGATATTATGACATATCTAATGGATCTATGAAATAATTTCTTAGATATTATGACAGATCTAATGGATCTATGAAATAATTTCTTAGATATTATGACAGATCTAATGGATCTATGAAATAACAATATCATAATAAGCTTATTATTTAAAAGAAAACAAAGAAAACCTTTTTTCATGCTATAAGTGGTTATATAAAGCCAAATACATGGATTTGAAACTTCTTTAACCTAAACCTTTACATTAAAATTAGGTAAAATTCTACCAATTATTCAAACAAGTAATGTGTTCCTTTTAACATATCTAAAAAAATAATATATTCATCTAAACCAATGTATGCAATATATTCATTGGGAGGTATATCATTACCTCATGGTATACTTTTGGAACAAAATTACTTAAATCTTTTTGTGGATCCATAGCTATCATTTGACGACTCCTTGAAAAACCAAAGTTATTAAATTATTAGTATGAATAAACTCAACCTCAAGTTGAAGGATGATCATTTTAAAAACACCTTAAACCTTTTGGGATGCAAGAAATATCACTCAAGGACACCCTTTGGCACAAGGGCAGACCGATGGTTCAATGCTCAAGAGTGCACCAAAAAAACCCTAACTACCGGCCCTTTCGGCAACACCTGTGAAGAAGATGAAGTTTCACCCGAGGTAGAGACAGGGGTGTTTGAAGGACTCTAGTGTCTGCAACCTTAGCTGAGACACATATATGTGATTCTAACACTTAACAAAGCACTCAGTAGTTACCATTCATCAATATCCAGTTCTTAGTTACAACATAGTTAAAACCTAATTACATAGCATTGCAATATTCAACCAGATATAGCATCTAGAAGCACTTAGCATGACAAACAGATCAGATCCTAACATATTTCAACACTAATCACATGTATGTAAGTCAGATCTCACATCCATCCATATACATCATTAAGCAAAAATCATCAACAGATCTATCTATCTATATTAAATCACTAATCATATTAACATATAATCACATCAACATATTGCACAAAGCAGAGCAACACAGCATATACGTGGTTCACCCCCACCCTGGGGCTACGTCCACTAACTCTTCGTCTTCTTTATTAGCTTCTTAAATAGGTTACATGCACAGAGCCTTAAAAACCTACTCCGCAGAGGACAAAATATCTACGCATCTCGCTACACCCTCCTTCCCTGAGTATATCTAAGCACATGGCCTTCTACAGTCTCTTACAATGACTTACACTTAGCTCTAGATCACACAGATCCAACCCTAGCACTTAGCCATTCCTTACAACTTCTCCTCATTACATCGCCTAGTCTTCTATATATATTACAAAATAGGCCTAAGCATGGGTAAACCCATGGGCCGACATTCCCATACCCATTACATGATCCCAAAACCCCAAAATCCCTAAAAAAAGGGGGCTGAGATCCCGTGATCTCCTCTTCGTCTTGTGGTCCGTCTTCGACAGGCTGTCGAAGTCCCAAAATAGGTCAAACTTGACCAAGGATATTCAAAACTTGGTCAAGGGCCAACAGGCCCCCAACACTCACCTGTGACTCATCCCAAGTCACTTTGATCTGACTAGTTCTAGTTCAAAAGCCTCGATCTTGGCTCAAGTTTCTTCGACTTATTGATGTGATACGACCTCTTGTTCTGTGAATTCTTGGATGACTGCCTCGTTCACGGGTCCCTCTAGGCATTTTTCAACTGCAGTAACAACTTGCTCTAGTTATGCTCCTCGACCTTCTATCTCTGTGTACAGTTGGTAAGCCTCATCTTGTATAGGTTGGAGCCCCTGAACCACTTCCATGACTTTTCTTTGAATAGTGTGAACCTTCTGGTGGGTAGTGCATTGTTCTTGGGATCGCTTCATTCTTTCCACAACTGACAGGGTCTTCAAATGCGCTTGTATTTTCTTTGCTTGATACTTCTCTTCCTGGAGTTGTGACTCCAGTGCCTTCAGTTCTGGATTCTCTGTGTGTTTCTCATACATCTGGGCACTGCGATCACTCAGTTTCTTTCATTCCAGGGAAATGTATTTTATTCTTTCGAATGTGCTTCGAGCAGTTTCTTCTCTTTGGTCCCTTACATCTTGTGGGGTGTCAGGTACAGTGTGGAGCTCTAAATCTGTTATTATTTGTTGTAGCTACTAGATAGCTTCTGTGATATGATCTACTTGATGCGTGACTCGGTCTTTAGCCTGTCACAGAGTAGAGTGATTTGTTGACTGCTTCCTTTACTTCGAGTTGCTCTACGAGAAGTTGTTCTTTTTCTTGTTGCATCTGTACTTTCTCTTCTTCAAACTTTGCCTGAAGAGAAACCTTCTCCTATTCTGTAACTCTGTGATGTTCTATGAGTACGCCTTGCACTTGATTCAAGGCTTAGGTGGCTTGTTCTTATTCTTCTTGTGCATGACGAAGATGAGCTTCGACCGCATCAACTACTCGGTGGAGTTGGGTTGGCTCATCCCTCAACTCTAGTTATCCTAATGGAAGGTGTGCAGTGGAGACTGCACGACTGGACTGAAGAGCATGTTGTACTCCTCGGAGCTCAACCTCGATCCTATCGTACATTTCCTCTCATGCTTGGCTTCTTGCTTCTCTGTGTTTTCCAATCAAGTGTCATTTAGCACTGCGATGATGAAATCAAAATCATCAGCAGTAAACACAGTCTTCATCTTGGTCATGGTGGCTCTGGATTTCTTCCGCGAAGAGGGTTTCTAGGGAGAAACCTTCCTCTTCTTCAGGAAATTGGTCTCATCTCTCGGCGGTGTTACTTTTCCTTTATTCTGTTCGACTTCTCTATCCTTCATATATTCTATGTATTCATCACCTCTTCACTTAGGTGATATGGAAGCAGTCTTCCCTGAGGTGTTTCTTAGGTATTGGACCTCTTCAATCTTCTTCGTTTTGCTGGGTCCGGTTGTATCATGCGCAGCTTCTGGGCTATCAGGGTCAGTCATATCTACAGGTTCTACTGGAATAAGGAGGTCTGTCGACCAGTCCTTAGTGATCTCCTCAAGATCCTCTTTTGTGACCTTATAGTATGACTGGAGCTGCTCCTTGTGCTCATCGACTTGCACTGTAGTGTAAATGAAATGCCGATATGAGTTGAATTTCATCAAGGGTCATAATCTCTATAAGGTGTTCAGAGTCATGCAAGGCTCAACCTTGATTTCTCTCTTCAGCTGAAAGTAGTACGTATGAAAAATAACATTCGACTACCACTGTTTGTTCATATCACTCAAATACCAAAGGGTAGTGAAATTCATAGCAAGTGGCTCAAAAGGTTCAATATCCAGGAAGGTTGCACCTTACGGCATCTCCCAGGATACAAATACGATGAGAATCAGGAGCTAGTTGAAGTGAAATTCGTAGCCTTGATCCTGCGCTTAGCCCTAGTCTAGTTCGAGATGATTGACTAGGTACTTCACCTAGTTCATCTATAAGCGTTCTACACACTTCCCCACGAGGTCAGCGATGAAGCTCGTGACCTGCGTGGGTCTATTTTTTCGTACCAAATTTCCATCTATTAACTGACATTCTTGGTACACTACTCCATTCTAGATGGAGGCTACCTTGTAGGCTCGCATCACCTTCTCCACATTGTTGTATGTATCCTTAATATTCTATGCTAGCACGTGATCTATGGATTTTCCTGGGCAAAACTTCTGCGGGTCAGGTGCTTGCATACTCAAGCCTGTGATCCTATGGATCAATGTTTGGTCAACTATAATACGATAGTCTAGCCCCAAGTAGCTGCCATGGAAGCACGACAGTAGGATCTTAATGCACGTGTTCCGAATTTAGGTATATTCATTACATTTAAGAGGGTGGACTGTGTGAGGTCCATAGTCCACTTTTGAGGGATTATCTTTGAGTTCTTCCCCTTCATCCTGGTCATGTATTTGTATGGGGTGAGCATGTTGTGGTTCTTGCAATCTCCGAGGTTGAAGTCACTAAACTTCAATGCTGTGATCTTGTCTTGTTGCGCTTGAACTGCGTGTATTCCCTTCAAGAGGTACGCAGTGACCATGGTGTACTCAAAATATCTGGGTACACTATCGTGACTCACCGCACCGGCCAAAGGCAAGATGTAGTCGGGTAGTATATACAGGATCAACTTTGCATTGGCTAGATTGTCTCTGTGCTTGGTTTCCTTTTTTACTGTCATCAGGATGGCCCCGATCCACAAGCATTCGACGGAGAGTCTTGCACTCCTCTCATGAATGACGCTTGTATAGTTGTAGACATCGACATTACTCTTTCATTCATGAGGTCGATGAGAACTTCCTCGACAATATTTTTTGCAGCGCTAAGCTCGTCCAACATACACGCTCGGGGTTAACAATCTCGGGTTTGAGGAGTAATTTCTCAATCCAATGGGATAGATGGAATGTGATGATCACTGTGTGAAAATCAACCAATCTGTGGGCTCAAATTCACATTTAGCAAAAATTTTCTCGGTGCATGGTGCGACAGGATAAATAGATATATTGGCAACGGGTCGCTTGCAACGGGTAAGAATCCTTCATTAACTCAGTTCTGCCCATTATGGCATGGTCCCAATAGTCTTGTGGCGAGTTGTCTAACCATAAATTCCTTTCTTCCCGTCTGGGGTGTCGTTCTAATGGTTATACTGTTCCCAAAAACTATATTACTTCGCCATGGCGAAGTACCATGTGATGCTGCTCTGATATCCTGGTGAAGTTTCAATTTTTCACATTTTCCTTCTCGGAAGTTCCTTCTAGATCCTTCTGTAACTTATTGATCTTAGCTCTCTTCTTACTTAGCTTTCTATCCTTTTTCCCAATGAGTTTCATCTCGGTATTCCTTTTTCCATTCTGATTCTTATCTCCTATTGGCAGAGTAACTTCATGCTGTTAAGATTATTTCCTAGAAATCAAGGGTAATATTGTATCTGGAATAGGTACTACAATCTTCTGAGAGTCCTCTGGTATTCTTGTAACTTCGACATCTAATTCTCTAGTTTCAAATGGCTTCGATCTGTTCTCCTGTTCTTTAATCAAGTGCATGATCTTCCTAGTCACATAATCTTTTAATCATTGCTTCTTCTTCTCTAATACTTCTTTTTCTTTGCTTCTGGCCTAGTCTCTTTCAATCAAAGGTTTTCCCTATAACATAGCAAATGGAGCATTGTCCTCAATAAATTTAACAACTTCAAATTCTTCTTTTGTCGAATCTCCTTGAGCACTCATAGATATATGGGTAAGCTTTCCACATAGGTTTATCAACTTTCCTCTGAATAGTCCTATTCCTTTCAATGAATAAGTCATAGCAGGCTCCCCTAAAGTTTCCCAAGTTCTTTCTGCGATAATATTCACCTTTTTTTCTTCATCCAGAACACAGTCAATGTTGAATTCTCCTATTCTTGCTTCTATGTATTCTTTTTCTTTGAAGATCTCTGATAAGATGACATTTCGGTGGTTATTCAGGATTTCTTTCATCTGTAGCAAAACTTTCTCTGATTCTTTCTGAGGTTCTGCTACAATCTTAGTTTCTGGATCTGCCTTAGGGTTTTCTTGTCTCATATTCATTCTTTCAAGCTTAGCAATCATTCTAGGTAAATCCAATACTTCATGGTCCATAACTCTACAACAAAGACAACTAGATATTATACTAGGACATTCCTTAGCCAGATGGCTTGGTCTTCTGCAACTGTAAAAAATGGTTAATCATCTCTTTCTCTTAAATGATCCCCAACCTCTCCTATATTGTGCACTAGGATCATGGTAGCTAACCTGCAAAAAACTCTTTCTAGGATCCTACATACATTTGTTAGTCCAAACATTCTCTCTATGCATAGGTATAACATATCTTTCATTATTCTTATCATATCTACTCATATCAAATCTTCTTTCATCTATCAGTGCCCCAGTTTTCAAGCTAGGACAATTCTTATCAAACATACCTAGATCCATACTTTAGAAACAAAAATTTCCAGTTATCTTACTTCTACAGAGCACAAAGATTTCATATCTAAAACTTTTCACTATTCTTACCTTTATCAGAGCCCAAAGCTTGCATATATTACCTCTTTTAATCAGAAATTCTCACTTTTACCTTTCTCAGAGAACAAAGCTTTCAGATCTTACCTCTTTTCTTTCGATCAAACTCCCTTTCTTTAGCACAGAGCTTCACGAATCAAGTAGAGTACTACGCACTAGAGCGATAGATCTACGCATAGAGATTTCACAATTTCAGGTCGGATCTTCGTACAAAGCTTCTTCGTTCTTAGTTCCTAGCAATCATAGTTTCAGGTCTCGGCAACGGAACCATTTGTTGGAACAGGGGAAGACCTAGGGTTCAATGCTCAAGAGGGCACCAACAAAACCCTAACTACCAACCCTTTTGGCAACACCTGTGAAGTAGATGAAGTCTCACCCGAGGTAGAGGCAGGGGTGGTTGCAAGACTCCAGTGTCTGCAACCTTAGTTGGGACATAGATGTATGATTCTAACACTTAACAGATCACTCATGAGTTAAGATTCATCAATATCAAGTTCTTAGTTATAGCACAGTTAAACCCTAATTATAGAGCATCGCAGTATTCAACCAGATCTAGCATCTAACAACACTTAGCATGATGAATAGATCATATTATAATAGATTCCAACACTAAGCACATGTATGTAAGTCATATCTCACATCCATCCATATACATCATTAAGCATAAAGAATCAACTAATCTGCGGGCTCAAATTCACGTTTAACAAAAGTGTTCCTGGTGCATGGGGCGACATGATAAATAGATATCTTGGCAATGGGTCGCTTGCAACGGGTAAGAAGCCTTCATTAACTTAGTTATGCCTGTTATGGCTCGGTCCCAACGGTTTGATGGATATTTGTCTAACCATAAACGCCTTTCTTCCCATTCGAGGTGTCATTCTAACGGTTATATTTTTCCCAACAACTATATTGCTTCACCATGGTGAAGTACCATGTGACGCTGCTCTGATATCCTAGTGAAGTTCCAATTTTTCACATTTTCCTTCTCCGAATTTCCTTCTGGATCCTTTTGTAACTTCTCGATCTTAGCTCTCTTCTTACTTAGATTTCTAGCCTTTTTCCCAATGAGCTTCGTCTCAGTATTCCTTTTTCCATTCTGATTCTTATCTCCTCTTGGTAGAGTAACTTCGCGTCGTTGATATTCTTTCCTAGAAATTAGGGGTAATACTGTATCTAGAATAGGTATTGCAATCTTCTAGGAGTCCTCTGTTATTCTTGTAACTTCGACATCCAATTCTCTGGTTTCAAATGGCTTTGATCTTTTCTCCTATTCTTTAATCAAGTGTGTGATCTTCCTACTCACAGAATCTTTTAACTCTTTCTTCTTCTTCTCTAATACTTCTTTTTCTTTGCTTCTGGCTTGTTTGCTTTCAATCCAAGGTTTTCCTAGTAACATATCAGATGGAGCGTTGTCCTCAATAAATTTAACAACTTCAAATTCTTCTTTTGTCGAAGCTCCTTGAGCAACCATAGATATTTGGGTAAGCTTTCCACATAGGTTTATCATCTTTCCTCTGAATAGTCCTATTCCTCTCAATGAAGAAGTCATAGCAGGATCCCTTAAAGTTTCCCAAGTTCTTTCTGTCATAATATTCACCTGTGTTTCTTCATCCATAACACAGTCAATGTCGAAGTCTCCCATTCTTGCTTCTATGCATTCTTTTCCTTTGAAGATCTCTGATAAGATGACATTTCGATGGTCATTCAGGATTTATTTCATCTATAGCAATACTTTCTCTAGTTCTTTCTAGGGTTCTGCCATAATCTTAGTTTTTGGATCTGCCTTAGGGTTTTCTTGTCTCATATTTATTATTTCAAGCTTACTAATCATTCTAGGGCAATCCAATACTTCATGGTCCATAGCTCTACAACAAAGACAACTAGATCTTCTACCAGGACATTCCTTAGCTAGATGGCCCGGTATTCTGCAACTGTAACAAAGGGTTAATCCTCTCTTTCTCTTAAATGATCCCCAGCCTCTCCTATACTACGCACTAGGATCATGGTATCTAACCTGCAAAAAATTCTTTCTAGGATCCTGCATCCATTTGTTAGTCCAAACATTCTCTCTATGCATAGGTATAACATATCTTTCACTATTCTTATCATATCTACTCATATCAAATCTTCTTTCATCTATCAGTGCCCTAGTTTTCAAGTTAGGAAAATTCTTATCAAACATACCTAGATCCATACTTTAGAAACACAAATTTCCACTTATCTTACTTCTACAGAGCACAAATCTTTCATATCTAAAACTTTTCACTATTCTTACCTTTATCAGAGCACAAAGCTTGCAGATCTTACCTATTTTAATCAGAAATTCTCACTTTTACCTTTCTTAGAGCACAAAGCTTTCAGATCTTACCTCTTTTCTTCCGATCAAACTTATTTTCTTTAGCACAGAGCTTCAAAAATCAAGTAGAGTACTACGCACTAGAGCGACAGATCTACGCACAGAGCTTTAACAATTTCAGGTCGGATCTTCGCACAAAGCTTCTTCTTTCTCAGTTCCTAGCAATCACAGTTTCAGATTTCGACAACAAAACCATTTGTTGGCATAGGGGAAGACCCAAGGTTCAACGCTCAAGAGCGCACCAACAAAACCCTAACTACCAGCCCTTTTGGAAACACTTGCGAAGTAGATGAAGTCTCACCCGAGGTAGAGGTAGGGGTGGTTGCAGGAATCCAGTGTCTGCAACCTTAGCTGGGACATAGATATGTGATTCTAACACTTAACAGAGCACTCATCAGTTAACATTCACTAATATCCAGTTCTTAGTTACAACACAGTTAAACCCTAATTATAGAGCATCGCAGTATTCAACCAGATCTAGCATCTAACAACACTTAGCATGACGAATAGATCAGATCCTAAAAACTTCCAACACTAAGCACATGTATGTAAGTCATATCACACATCCATCCATATATATCATTAAGCACAAAGAATCAAAAAATCTATCTATCTATATTAAATCACTAAGCATATTAACATATAATCACATCAACATATTGCACAAAGCATAGAAACACAACATATATGTGGTTCACCCCCACCCTGGGGCTACATCCACCAATTCTTCGTCTTCTTTATTAGCTTCTTCAATAGGTTACATGGGCAAAGCCTCAAAACCCTACTCTGTAGAGGATAGGATATCTGCATGGCTTGCTAGACCCTCCTTCCCTAAGTATATCTAAGCACGCAACCTTCTACAATCTCTTACAATGACTTGCACTTATCTCTACAAGTCTCACACAGTATTCACAAAGCATCGACAACTCTAGATCACACAAATCCAACCCTATCACTTAGCCATTCCTTACAACTTCTCCTCATTACACCGCCTAGTCTTCTATATATATTACAAAATAGCCCCAAGCATGGGTAAACCCATGGGTCGACATTCCCATACCCATTACATGATCCCAAAATCCAAAAAACCCTAAAAAAAAGGGGTCGAGATCCCGTGATCTCCTCTTCGTCTTGCGGTCCATCTTCGACATGCTGTCGAAGTCCCAAAATAGGTCAAACTTGACCAAGGATCTCCAAAACTTGGTCAAGGGCCAGCAACACCTCATGGAAACAAAGATGTTAATTACTGAGTTATGGAAAATTTGATTGAAGTTGAATACTATAATTTGTTGCCATGCAAGCGGTATTCAAAGAAAAAAATATAAATCAAAAGTCATTATGGCAAGAGAAGAAGACCACATCATAACCAAAAGGGAAGAGTTTGAATTTCCTCATGCAATATTGATCACTGTAGAGTAGGAGGGCTTGTCCCTTCGATCAGATATGAAAAAACAATTGTATCTTCTTCAACAATGGTCAATTTGATGAGTTCGATGGTCTTACCCAATCTAGTGAACATGATTTTTCACCTCCACCCAATGTCGATTAATTTTCCAATAGTATGGAAATACCTTCTAGTACTTATAACACCAACATATCTAGTCCAATGCCATTGAATTCTATTCCCATTTTGGGCATGGTGAGTTCTAAAAGCACCACCACCCAATGTATGAATATGATACACTCACCATTTGGTCTACACCAACCTTTCATAATGGATAAAATGACATATATTAATTCATTTTATGGATCACTTGCTGGCATATGAATTGACATAAAGTGGAGGTGGAAAAATCATGTTCATCGATTGGGTAGGATCAACAAACTTGTAGTACTATCCAATTGTTTAAAAAGAGAAAGTTGTTGTTGCATATCTCATGAGGGTACAAAATATTCTTCTCCACACTCATCAATCTTGCATGAGGATACCCAAACTCTTCTTCTTTGGCTATGATGTGGTCTTCTTATTCTACAATAACATCTTCATGTTCATACTTTGTTTTATGAATGGTATCTATTGGTCCTCCCTATAATCAATCTCCACTTGCATGATGTCCACTTGTGGTATTCACCATCAAACCTCTTCCATGGTAATATAACCAATGAAAGACATTTTTCTAATACCAAATTGATCCATCAATTGGTCATATTATCCTTTATTTCTTCTTACTATAGACTAGGTAGGGTATCTACTAACCATTTATCCTTAATATTGTTGTTTATAAAACATAGTGTAAAGCATAGTTTTGTTGCATCTTGCCCATGACTTGCAAGACTCCTCGAAAACCCCCAATCCTAGGCCCATATGAACTTTTCATTAATTGTTCTTGCATCAGCTTACATATCAACTTCTACTTATGTGGGCATCAATTGTTGATTAAAAAAAAGCATGTTGTGCCTCCACAATTCATTTAAGGATGCCAAAGTGAAACATAATGCTTCCATATGAAAACTCTATCTAAATATGTAAATACTATGTATATAAGGAATAACTACCATAAAATAAAATCAGAATTAAGATATAAATTGCACATAAGTGATGGACATTGGCCACAACCCAATAGTGATTGGCATAAATCCCTAAGCAATTATAAATAAAATCCAAATTTAAACATGATTCAAAATTTTGTTTGGGCATTCCTTCAAACACTTAGCATGCATTATATACAATGTTGACCTGATTAGCTAACATTGATTTGGATATAAATCAATCCATCCTCTATTGGATTTAAGCTCTCTATCACCATGGGTTCTCAATGCTTTGTCACCGTGTGTTTGTGTTGCTAGGTCACCATGTCAGTGTTATGGCGTATAATGTTTTTTTATCACCATTCATCCTAATTGTTAGGTCACCATGGAGTGTTCTTAGTAATGTCGTAGAACTCAAGGAGGGAGGTTGTGAGGGAAGTCAAGGAGACAAGGAGAGTAGTCGAAGAAGCATAGATCAAGGTAGTATGGCTTGCATAGTGGGGGTGTAGGTTTATTGTCTAGTGGTTTGTTTTTTTAAATATTGTTTTTGTTTAGTTCTTCTTCTTTTTTTCCTTTAATGTTTTTTTATTTTTTTCAATATTTGTTTTTATTGTGTTTTTTTATACGTCTTTCTAATTCTATCTTCTAGGTAAGAATTGTGTGTTTGTGGAATTTTTGGCACTCATTTTGGTTTGATAAAAAATCCATCTAATGATCCTTCAAACCTTGATTTCAAAGGATTTAATTTGAGAAACTGGTTCCCAATACTAAGTTTGATATTTAAATCCTTTGTACATGAGAGGCCATGGTCATTTTAGTGATTTGGTGTGTTAGCTGTGTAAATGCATGGGTTAGGGATAAAGGGGTAGTGGGTACAATTTTTAATGTGTTAGACACTAATATTTCTTTTGGTTTTCATCTCCCTATGTATTGTGTAACATATTCCCTTACTGAACAAAACCATAGTTCTAGAGATTGTCGAAGAAAACATTTTTGGGCCATCGAATCATGAGAGAGGGGTGATTTATTGACCTCTCCCTCCTCCTATGTGGATCATGTTGTGTGTGTGTGTGTGTGTGTGTGTGTGTAAATAATAAATAGTATATAATAAATATTAATCATGAATAACTAATAGTCGAACGCGTAACCCACACTCCTAACACACACACTTGACCTGACCTAACAACTAGCATTTCACTAACACCTATAACCCCCTAAAAACCTAATCCATAACCTCAACCCCTAAATTTTAGTCTACTACTAACACGTAATGACCAACAAGAGTGAGGGAGGGTTCTATCACATTATATTGGAGACTTTCACCCTACATCCAATTTCTAGATTATCAAAGATTTTGATGTGGATTGTAATGTCTCATAAACCCACACAAATTATTTCTTCATATCCTCATAAGAATAATTAGATATGTCATTTGAAACTTCAAGAGTCGATGCATTACTATTCATTATTGTGTAATTAGTTGAGGGAGAGAGTTTTTGACTTCCGCCCCCCTTAATGTCTCTACTTTTTAGAAGGTCTATTAATAAGCTATCAATACAAAATTAACCTAACAATAGTCTATGCCTTGATGGTCTAAATTTAATACCAATCAACACAACCAACCCATGAACCTAACTCATAATTTCCACTTTAATGTCTCAGATTCTCTGTTGTTACTTATTGAGCTTATGATTCTTTTACAGTAACATTGTTGGATAAGATACCCTTGGGAAAAATGAAAGGATCTATCATTGTAATGTTTAGCCTCTTAACCTTTTAGAACTCTCTTCTGGTGTCATGCAACATGTGGAATGATTCCCCGTGCGGTAAATGTATGTGTAGGATTTCTTATTACTTTCACATTGTGATAGTCACTGACCCAACACACTAACCTAATCCACACTGCTAACTTAGAACACCTAACCCATGCACATAACCCAGTCAAACCCACACACCAAACTCACACACCTTCAAGGAAGCTTTAATCTCTAACTCACTAACCCTGAGAATGACCCTAACCACTAATTGAATAACATGTTAACCGTAATACACTAACCCAATACCCCCTAGGACCCACTAACATACCTTATACCATGACCTATGACCTTGTAATCCACCCTCATGTGATTGCAAAACTCAAAATTTCCATTATATCTCACTCGCATGTTTAATGTTTCCTATGCACGATGACTTTTGTAGTGGCCTAAGGCTCTATGAATGGCCCATGAACCCCAAAGACAAATTTTATGGCCTAAGGCCCTAGTGTCGAGCCTCAAACCATGGCCTAAACCTAAATAACTATCCCTAATGGATTGCCTTGGGGTGACATATGCCTCGGATTTCTATAGTTGGGTGGAACATCATTCGTAAGTAGCAAGTGCTCCGCACTATCTTTGGTTGAAAGATAAGTGTTATATCTATGTTAAATAATTCTACAATTTGCTTTGCTACTTTTTGTCATGATTATGCATATATGGGTCATGAGTGTGTGAATCTTGTTATGAATGAATTGAATACGGTTCAATTAAAGGCATGCTAGAATGGTTATGTATGTTGTTTTTATGAATGTTATTGTTAGTGGCTTAATTTTCTTATCTTTTGGAGTGCATGGTGGGGACATTACATTGGTGTTTAAAAGACCTAAGATTAAAATAAATATATGATAGTTTAATTATTATTATATGTTGGATGCCATTTTTTTTCATTTTTTTTAATGGTGTGACTTACATATACATGTTGCACATCTTATTCCACTAGGTTGTATGGACATGAAGAGATGAAACAAAATTCTATTTATAAATAGGCTTGGGCTAGGGTCACATCATACTTACTAAATGGATGGGATGCAGGGGAGGTGAACAATATTTTTTCATGTGCATGCTCTAGTACTTTGAATGTCCAAAGTGGTTGATGGGGATCATCTAGTTTTGATTACGCCGAAAAGATTTTTAAGGGAGGGATTTTCACCAAATTTGGTCATCCTAAACCACTTGGTTTGGAACAACTATTTATGATATATCTTTGGTTAACCAAACATATGTCAGAACATGAATTTTTCCTTAAAACTCTAAGATTCACTCCATTGAATCTTAAAAATCTAAGATTCAATGGAGTAAATATTTTAAAATATTAAAAATATTTTAAAAAAATGAAAAGGCCTCATGTAACTGGCTAAAATATGGAAAGGGAAAGAGTAATGCAATTTCCATTCTTTTAGGAGTTCCAAATATTGAAATCTAAACTTCAACGCATCCATGTCAATGGCCGATTTTAGGCTAGATGATAAAAAATGAAAAAGGTTTTTTTTTTTGAGAGAGAGAGGGAAAGTATATGTCTTTCTTCCAGATGAGAGAGAGTGAGTGAAAAGGAAAAACACTATTTCTCTACTCCCATCCAAATATAAAGGACAATCCCATATGTGATCTGAGCACTATTCTGATTGACCTCTACAATGACATATTCAAAAGGAGGATGCAGACTTGGAGCTATAGTCCATGGATCTGAGGTCACGATCTAGATCTAAGTGGAAGCAACAATTGGAATAGAGAATACAACTACTGGTATGGATATCATAAAAGTCCAAAACCTTTGAATTGATTTGTGCAATGATATGACTTGATGTGTATGGAGAGGAGGGTTTGACTAAGGCACAATTGTTGGATTCATGAAAGCCCCAAAGATGTCAAAAATCTCACATCAATGTATGCCAAGTGCAGGAATTCAAAGAAGGCATTCCAAGTGTTTGACGAAATTCCTAAACGAGCAAGGTAAGTAGATCAATGTGACCGCCAACTTCAGTCATTATCATTTCATTTTTAGTCCCCCCATGAATAAAAAAATTTGTACACATTGTGCACCAAAGTTGATATCTATAGAGAAACAAGAAAAATATCCTATGCCCTCACACAAGAACTCATCAAATTAATACTCAAAATTATGTAAGGTTTATAATACATTGAATGTGAAATCTAATCTTTATTACCCAAATAATCGTTGATATCTATAGAGAAACAAGCAAAATCTCTTGTGCCCTCACACAAGAACTCATCGAATTAATACTTAAAACTATGTAAGGTTTATCATATATTGAATGTGCAATATAATATTTATTACCTAGATAACTATTGGATTGTACCTAAGATCTGGAATGTGTGCAAACATCAATATAATCTAACTTATGCTATAGAAATTAGGTCTCTAATATCTACATCATATCTTCACTAATTGTTGGATTAAAAATGAAATAGTAATCATCTATCACAAACCATATAACTATGGGAGAACACATACGAACTAGAGTGCCCTTACATGCAATGATTGTTGGGCATCACTCTTCTTTATTAGCTTCTCCTAAGTTGAAAATTTTACTAGATCTTGCAATCAGAGGAAAAATTAGCACTGCCAACTTACCCCAAAGGGTTTTAAAGTCCTTTGAATGCATTGGTGAGTATATTTTCACAAAACAAGTATGATTATGAGCTACACAAAAGCATATATATATATATATGTGTGTGTGTGTGAATTTTAAAATTGATACAATATATTAAAACTTTAGAGTCAACAAAAGATTTCAACATGCCCCTTATAACATCAAATAGAAGAATGTTTACCCATAATGTAAGACAACACCAACCTAAATCCATTAGGAAACTTGATAAACAAGTGTTGCATGGAAATGTAGTCCCTGTCAGGTTGGAATGAGAATAAATGCATTGCTATGGCGGGACTGAGGGAGAATGAGAAGCCCGAAGCAGCAGACAAAAATCAAAATTGTAGTGGACACGTGGCAAGCAACATGAAGTACAGGTGGTATCCATGCAAAAAATGAGTCATGGCAGTATGTGACACACCAACCATAAGATGTCAAGATGCTACATGACTCTGAGAGAATGTCACTCTGGGAATAAGGTCGGAGCCCTGAAGATTTGGAGTCCCGAATTATTGAATTAGTTAATCATAATATTATATTAATATGGGGTTAACAAGTAATTAGTGAGAAAGACACTTTGTGAGAAATTAGATAGCCAGGAAAGAGCACAGATATCCCCATCACATGTGAGTTGATATATTGTTCCTACCTTGTATGTTTTACGTGTTTAATGCATTTATGAAATTCATTCATAATGATCTTTGTATACTTTGAACTAGCTTTCATCTCAATATATAGAGTTAAGTACAATTTCCATAGTCACTTCTTTAATTTTTCCCATGGACAAAGTAAGCAACATGCATTTCATTCTATTAAATAGATCATCTGGCTTGTTTGTCTCTATATGTGTTAGGATAAATAAAGTTATATGCGGTGGACAAGAAACAAATATTTTTTTTTTTTGAAAATGTGTCCAGTGTCGAAGATTCTTTGGTCTTCTTTTGTGACCTATGTGTTTGCTAGTTTTCCCTATACATTTGCAGAGGTTGATCTGCAATTTCTCTCTAGGAAGAAGGCATCATTGTATGGCACCAACTGGCCATCTCAGTATAGTACCAACTGGTATATTTGCAACATGTCTATCAAGTTGATTTTTTTTATTTGGCAATGATAAAAAAATTCGAAGGTTTCTATTTATGCAGATATTCTTGTAGATGTATTTACAACTTTGTTAACCCTTTAATCTGTTAGCACCAAAATGACAACCTAGAGAGGATGCCAATCCTACTGTTTTTTTTATAGATGTGTTACACCAATTTAAGTTTTTCCAAGGGCGTGTATAGTTAAAATGTGGGACTTAGATAATTTCCGTCGTAATGACTTGAAGCAATACAAAACGATAGAAAATGTTTTTTTTTTTTTTTAGAAATAAAGGTTCCTGGAAAATAAGACCAGGAATCACACACATTAAACATTCAAATTAAATAAACACAATTTCTTGACATCCAACATAGTTAAAGATAAAAATTTATGAGCACATAAAAATAAAAGAAGACGATCGATATGCATAAAGAGAACTAATTTTGCATTCCGAAAACAGGGTTACAAGGCCTTGTCGAGATTGTTCGCGAAGTAGTTTTCTTTGAAATTTATCAAAAAAAAATAATGTTTGTTACATATTTCTGGAAATTTAAATGTGTTTGTCATATGGACTGGGATTGGAGCTCCCACGGACCATAAAATAAATAAGTAGAAGAAATAGGACTGTAGAAAGAAGAAGTGGGTGACGGTAGAGAGAAAGACCTGAAAAGAAGAAATTGGAAGTTATCAGTCTTTGGTCAAACATTTCTATTTAAAGAGGTGGAATAATTGGATTGATAAAGAAAGAAAGATGTGATCATTATAGGCTTACAATGATGGTATCTATTTCTCCCTTTGATATTTTCTTGTTGATGCATTTTTATTGCTCTCGTCGATGACCACTGGAATCGTGCCAACCGCTTGTTACCCTTAATTGGTGAGCTTGTTGATTTCCCTTTGGAGGCATTCTTCAATGTAGCTTCTCATGGGGACCACATTGATCTCATCCCAGATTTTTATGTTGAAAAAATCATTTTCTAATTCCCTTAGATCGATAGAAAGATTATGCAGAGCCTGTTCAATTTCTTCATTTTGTGCTGAATAGTCCACTAGCCAGTTGTCCACGTCATCTTGACCATATTCAAGGATGTCGTAAAACTTTTCTAAAGACAACCCCTTAAAAATATTAACTTTTTCATCGAATGCTTGCTTGGTTAAGTACAAGGACTTGAGGATTAAGTTGGGGTCTTGGATCTCGTTGGTACTTCCGGCTAAGTCTATTTTGGTTAGATTTCCAAGTAATTCTTCTTTCTCTGATATGACTTGTTCACATGATTGGACAATGAGATGTAGGTTCTTAATTCTCTTTACAACATGCTTTTAATTTTTTGATCCGGTTTGGGGAGGGGATATCTTCTTGTCTTCTTCTCAGATCTGAAATGTTGGTGACATGGTTTCCAAAAGGGATGATTGTCTCTAGATAGAAACGTTCTTCATTTTTTAAATCTTCCTGCAAATGTTTGAGCAAATCATGTGCCCTCGTTCCAAAGGAAGCTATATTTTGTGATGTTTCCCAAGCTTGAGTAATTAGCTCCATTTTTTTCTTGATATTCTTCTCCACATAGCCTTGACATGATGTGAGGAGGCTGTAGGATCCTTTTAAATTGGCTGTAGGGGTGGCAAGCACGATTATTGCTAAAGGACTGGAAATAAATGGGATAGGAATCAAAGCTTCCTCCAATTCCTTTATTCGATCCTTCATTCTCGCATTCTCTGCTTCAATGCCTCCAATGGAATCATCAAGAGCATATTCGGTTTCTTGGTGAAGTCAGGAGATTTGGGATGGTTGCATGTTCCTAAGGTTAATCTCAAAATGAGATTTCCCTTTCCTATTTCTTACATCTCTCTTTTCAATAATTAAATTTTTAGATTGGCTGTAAAAAACAATGCTCTGGAATACGTAGGATTCATCTTCATCAAAAATCTCAGTCTCAGCTATTTCCATTATGGGACTATGGTGGACCATGTCCTCGGGATGATCACCATTGCAAAATACGTTATCTAGATCAGTCTCAAGTTCCATGTCTTCACTTTCGGTTTCGGGCTCTTCCGCTTTCCCTACAACGTTTTTTCTCTTCTTCCTCATGGGAAGCTTGTGACAACTATCAATTTTACCGTGAGAAGGGTTCTTATCTCCTCCTCCGTTTGAAGAATTTTGGGTTTCTATCCTACTGGGGTGGGTCGTTGGACCGATGCTCTGGGATGTCGTACTCTTGGGAGTGCTAGTCGGGGATTAGACACTCTTCTCACCGGGGCCTTTTCCCTATTGTTTTTACAATTCAGTGGTTCTTTGCAATGTCTCTATGTCACCATCGTCAGGAGCAGGAGTGTTGTCGTCATTTTCTCTGTCGTTGTTCAGGCATGTATGGATAAAAGAGCTACTGAAGCCAACTGCTAGTAAATGTTCTAGAAAAATCCCATTAGGATCAAACCCTCATATCCTTTTAACATATCTTCGGTTCAAGTTGTTGAAATGTCCTGTGAATTAGTCAATCTTGTTGACGTTCATGAACACGAATTCCCTGACTTTCCAAGGCAAAGGAATGAGTTGTTTTTTTTCTCTTCTCATGGAAAAAATGCAACTAGTAGTTGTATTACCTTGTTATTTCTGTAACAAACATTATGTCTGTAATGTGACATGGAATGAAAGAAGGATTTTCCTTGGAGCCAAAAATCATTATTACACTGTAATTTTTCATTTGTTCAAGTGTCCCCTTCCTGTCCAAAAACTTGGTTTCCTGGTTAAACATCTGTGGAGCATCCTTTCCTAACAATAAATCCTTGAAAAATGAGACAAAGTCATTAAAAACCTCATAAAAACAATGGGAGGCCTTGTGCGTCCACAAGGCCTGGTACCATAAAGTTATTGGGTCGAATTTACAGTTTACCTTCTTGGACAGAGACAGTTTTGGAAACAAACAACAATGCGCTATCATGAAAACCAAGTAGGATGACATAAAATTTTGTCTCTTCTTTGAATCATGACAATTGGGAACATATTTCAATGGAAATTAGCTTCCCCCAATAAAAAATGGCTTGTCCCTTGACTGTAAAATAAAAAATATAAAGAACCATGTAGAAAATGCTTGTTGTGGATTCATATCTCGTTATTCTTGTAAACAGCCAGGCGATTTCCCAGAATGGATTTCTAAAATAACTAACCTACAAATTTGTGATATCTTCAGGAACTATTGTTGGGTCTTCTAGGAATTCAGGTAAGAGGTCCAACCCATTATCGTGTTTTTTTAGGAATTGCTTGCAGTCTTCTCCTCTAAAGGTCAATGTTGGCTTTGACGATCTTAACATCTTGCGGAAGAACTAAGGTGACAAAGAAACAAGAGAGTGGTCCCGTAGTGGAATAATTCTTTGGCTTGAAATATATTTTTCGGTGCACCAAGAGACCACCTCCTTATAGTAAAAAACTTCAGGGACGCAGCCTGCACGAGCAATTCCATAGGTCCAAATTACTTTGTTCTGGGAGAAAGGAGATGAATAGTAAGAGTATGCCCTGGACCACTCGAAGTTCTGGTCCTCACACCCAAATATGTTCACTGTATATCCACATAACTGATTTCGAGTTGCTTCCATAAGTTTATGAGAACATATGTTTGCTCCAGACGATATTTGAAATGAACAGTTGGAAGGGATAATATAACCCTCCGCAAATCTTGGTCCAATGCTTATGAATGGGAGATCTCCTCGAGCCTTTTTCTCATTAATGGCAATCTCTATGATTGTTGCATGATGATTTGTTAGCATTAAAGACTAGTAATTGCATACTTAGAAGTGTGAAGGTGGCGGGTACGATGAAGAGCAATTAAGGATTGGAGATTTCATGAACCCTCCAACCCGACGACCCACATAAGACATTCCATGATGTTTGAAATGAACACTCGGAAGGGATAATATAACCCTCCATAAATTTTGGTTCAATGTGTATTAATGGGAGATCTCCTTCAGCGTTTTGCTCATTAATGACAATATTTACAATTCCTGCATGACGATTTGTTAGCATTAAAGCTTACTAATTGCATATTTAGAAATAAGTACGAAGGTGGTGGGGACGGGGAACAGAAATCAAGGAATGGATAATTATCGAAAGTGGTCGGGCGAGATTCAAAATAGGGTTACAAGGTATAACCCGGAGAGGTGAGGGCCTGACGATCAAATTGTATGTCTGAGAAGTTTTGAGTGAAAAAACGCGTAACATGGAAGAGGGAATGATGGGGTAGTCCAGCGGTCAATTTATATATCGTGAAACTCCGGGTACTGTTTGTAGGTCACATAACATTGGAAGTGCAATCTTGAGCCTGCCTGTCTGAGAACTTGCAATCGAAAAAATAGCTAAGTATGGAATAGGGAAACAATAGGTCAAACTCGTTTTCGCTAATATATTGAAATTTGTAATAGATATCCCATTACTTGGCAAGATCTTTTCTACATGTTTCTGGACAAGTTGTGTAGGGATAGTCAGTTTGACTATCTCCTCGAGCCTTTTTCTTATTAATGACTATCTTTACGGTTGTTGCATGATGAACTGTTATAATTAAACCTTAGTTGTTTCATACTTGGAAAGAAGTGCGAAGGTGGCAGGCACATGAAACAGTGACTAGGAATTGGAGATTTCATGAACTCGCCAACTCGAAGAACTATGAAAGAGGTTCCAAGAAATGGCCAAGTATGGAAAGCGGTCGGACAGGCTTCAAAATAGGGTGACAAGGGTTCCCCAGGAGACGTGAGGCCCCAACGGTCAAATTGTATGGTTCATAAATTTTGAGTGAAAAATGTGTAACATAGAAGAGAGGATGATGTGGGAGACCAACAGTCAATTTTTATATCGCGGAGGTTTGGGTGTTGTTTGTAGGTCACGGAACAATGTAAGTGCAATCTAGAGACCGCATGCCCGAGAATCCGTGATCGAAAAAGTGGCTAATTATGGAATGGGGAAGTGGTCGGTCGGAGCCGTGATATAAAATCATGACTAGAAATGTGAACTCATGAGTCCGCCAACCCACACATTTAGACATTTTTGGAAAAATGACTAAGTAACCAGAAAGAGAAAGTAGAGGGGAAAAAGAAAGGGGAATTATGCTAAGTATAGAAGAGGGAAAGGGGGGATAAAAGAGAGTGGGTAAATAGAAAAGTGGAGGGCAATTTTCATAAGTGGGAATTGGTGTCAAACAAGCCTCATTGTTGCAAAATCATCATTTTCTAGTCCAATATTTTATCCACATACTCGTTTTATATTTTTCTTGTATCATTAAAAAGGGTGTGAGCAAATGAAAATATAAACTATAACTTGATTTTTGGCTATAACTATGTATAGTTGATTTATAGGCTCTGTTGGTGTTTGTATTTTGTAGATAACAGTAGGTTAGGATAATTTTGCATTCTTACTTTGATAAGGCCTTAAAAAAAGTAGAATAAGAAACAATTTTTTTCAATTCAATTCTCACACACACAAAAAAATCGTTGATCCCATAATATTCATCTTTGTTGATTCAATAATAGGGAGGTCGATTTCGTAGATTGTGTTATTGGTCATTTCAGGCGACTGGGGTGCGTTGGCCAATTCTTTGTTGAAGATTTGTTTTTATTGCAACCTGTGGGAGTAATTGTGTTTTTTGGTGCATTGTTCAATGCCTTGGAATATTATTTTAAGTATTAAACTTCCCGCATGATGAGTTGTTAGCATTAAATATTAATAATTACATATCTAGAAAGAAACTTATTGTACTGTCAACGTGACCATAAGTATAACAACGACGAACTTGAATTTCAATATTGTGGTTGATTTCATAGCCCCATTTGACTTTAGCTAGCACATATTGCTTTTTTTTTCAAAATATTTGCGAAGAAGAAATTTTGTAATTTCATTAATAAAGTAAAAGTGATAACATAGAGGCCATAGTAAGGACAACCAATAAAATGAAACTTCTTGGGTTGGGCCCCAACTCTGGCATCGTGAATTAGTGTTTCTATGTTCTATCTACATTATGAATGGAATTGAATGTTGATTTTAAACTGTGTGAAATTCATTTATGTTTCAATAGAAGCCTAATGTGATTGACAAAATGCATTGTCATATAATTGTTCAATGGTCCATATTTGATCAAATTACCTGAGTCGATACAATATTTAAGAATTACGAGACTATCAAACCCTGCAAACAAGAAGAGCTGTTAAATCCAGCAAAGAAGCCACAACCAAGATTCCAAGGTAATTTTTTAATAGTAAATCTATAAAAAAAAATAATGGGTACTATATATTTATCCATAGGCACTGGACTGAGTTCTTTGCACCAAAGAATTGAACATATTGGAAATAGATACAGGTAGAGGAGTTACAAGAGAAAAACATGTATACAATTTCGTGTTTTTCATCTATTGCAACAACATGCAAGAAGCATCGACAAGCTCTTGAACATTCATACAAAACTAATTATCATGATTTTTTAGGAAATCCTTGAAATCTTCTCCTTCGAAGGTCAATGTTGGCTGTGGAAATCTCAACATCTTGCATAAAACCTAAGGTGACAAAGAAACATGAGTGTTTCAGCGGTGGAATAATTCTTTGGATTGAAACAGTTCTCTCGATGCACCAAGAGACCCCCTCCTTACAGTCAAATACTTCAAGGACATAGCCTGCACGAGAAATTCCAGAGATCGAAATTACTACGTTATGGGCAAAAGGGGACCAAGAAACCACATCCTTACAGGAAAATACTTTAGGGACACAGGTTGCACGAGAAATTCCAGAGGTCCAAATTACTTCGTTCTGGGTGGAAGGGGATGAGTAGAAGGAGTATTCCTTGCCCCATTGGGATTTTGGGTCCTTAGCCCCTAAGATATTAATTGTATCTCCAGAGAACAAGAGAGTGGTCCCCTAATTGAATAATTCTTTGGCTTGAAATATATATCTCGACACACCAAGAGACCATCTCCTTACAATCAAAGACTTCAAGAACGTATCCTGTAGTAGGGACAAATCCAAACCCAATCCAAAACCCTAAAAATGGAAGGAAAGGATACATATCTAAGGGAAAAGACCGTCATCTGAGTCAAGAGACTCAAACTCTTGAGTTGAAAAGTGACTATTGCGTTCAATGTCGGTTTATTTTTTGACATTGCTTCCTTTGGTCTTGTTAGGGCCGCCATCGCGAAGCTGGGAAGTGTCCCCCATTATGGTGGATTTCAATTTGGGCGCAGGACTGGGAACAACATCTGTATTTCCATCATCCATCATCATATCATCGTCCATCAAATCATTTTCTTCTGTCTTGAAATCGACCACATCAACCTCTGTGTCTTCCATCAATGCAGGGGGGGGTTCCTTGGAATTATTTATCTTGAAATATATCTCTCGACGCAATAAGGGACCAACTCCTTACTTTCTTCTGGCTGGAAGGAGATGAGTAGTGAGAATATGCCCTGGACCACTGGAAGTTCTGGTCATCATGCCTAAAGGTGTTTACTGTATCTGAAGAGAACTGTTGTTGAGTTGTTGCCATAAGTTGACGAGAACGTCTGTTTTCTACAGATGATGTTTGAAATCAACACTCAAAAGGGATAATATAACGCTCCGCAAATTTTGGTTTAATGCATATCAATGGGATATCTTCTCAAGCCTTTCGTTGATTAATGACAATTTCTACGGTTCCTGCATAATGAGTTGTTACCATTAAAGCTTACTAATTGCATACTTAGAAAAAAGTGTGAAGGTGGCAGGGACAGTGAAGAGAGATTAAGGATTGGAGATTTCATGAAGCTTCCAACCGGACAATGCACAAAAGATATTCCATTATGATTGAAATGAACACTCGGAAGGGATAACATAGCCCTCCAAAAATATTGGTTTAATTTGTATTAATGGCAGATCTCCTCCAACCTTTCATACATTAATGACAATCTTAACAGTTCCTACATGATGAACTATTGACATTAAAGATTAATAATTGCATATCTAGATAGAAGTGCCAAGGTGGCAGGGATGCCGAAGAGCTATTAAACATTGGACATTTCGTGAACCCGCCAACCCAACAACCCACAAAAGAGATTCCAAGAAATGGCAAAGTATGGAAAGAGGTTGGTCGGGCTTCAAAACAAGGTCAAAATTTATACTTAGGAGATGTGAGGGCCTGATGGTCAAATTGTATGTCTCCGAACTTTTGACTGCAAAATGTGTAACATAGAAGAGGGCATGATGACAAACTTCGGCAGTCGATTTGTGTATCGAGGAACTCCGAGTGTTGTTTGTAGGTCGTGGAACAACGAAAGCACAATGTTGAGCATGGTTTCCCGGGAACTGACGATGGAAAAAGAGGCCAACTATGGAATGGGAAAGCGGTCGACCAAACTCATGATATAAAAGAATGAGACATATTCGGAAAAACAACTAAGTAACTAGAAAGGGAAATTAGAGGAGAAAAAGAAAGGGAAATTTGGTTGTCAATTTGTATATTGGGGAAGTCTGGGTGCTGCTTGCAAAGGGCGTAACCATGGAAGTGCAATGTTGAGTCTGCCTAGCTGGGAACCTACCATCGAAAAAGTAGTTGAGTACGGAATGGGGAAGCAGTCGGTCAGACTCATGATATAAAATCATCAGTGGAAATATGAATGTGTGTCACATACAGGCTCGAAGGGGATGGAGTATGAAATAGGGTGTCAAATTGTATGTCTCATAAATTTTGAGTGGAAAAATGTGTAACACGGAATAGGGCGTGATGGGAGGGTCCGACAACCAATCTGTATATCGCGGAACTCCGAAAGATGTTTGTAGGTCACGGGACAATAGAAGAGAAATCTTGAGCCCACCACCCCAGGAGTCTGGCTGTCAATTTGTATATCACGGAACTCCAGGTGTTTTTTGCAGGACACAAAACAATAGAAACACAATTTTGAGCCCGCTAGCCCGAGAACCCGCAATCAAAAAATTCGCTAAGTATGTAATGACGAAGTAGTTGGTCAGACTCGTGATATAGGAACATGAGTAGAAATTTGAACCCATGAGTCCACCAACCCACACTAAACCAGATGGATATCGGTGGCCACCCACCTTTTCCAACTGGCTCAAAACAGTTTTCTGACAATTTTGGCAATTTACTATTTTTAGCAGTTTTAACTTCCAGGGCCATTTTTAGGGCCTAAATGAAGGTTTTTTTGGATCGATATTCTCAATCATAAACAAAGGCATTTTTGAGCCCCCAAAATGAATCTCCTTGACGATACCTTTATAACGGGCTATCACATGCCTAAAATGGAGACCGTATGCAAAAGTTACGACCCCAGGAAGTTGATGTACTAACTTACCCAAACGGGGCCCACATGAATTTTGGCGCTTCTTCTCCTAGGGTTAGGAGATACATCCATGACCCTACCAACAATACCACACCCAAAAACATACACCATTATATGGATCTACCAAGGAAGCGATCTCTGTGTCAGCCAACAATGTCGGCTGTCGTATGGCATCAAGCCCTTCAAAGATGAGGTATTGTGTGATGTTTCTCCTCTCGAAGTTTGTGATGTTATTTTGGGCCAACCTTATTTATGGAAACCTCATGCTATATATGAGTCTAGGCCTCATAGTGTTATTATTAATTTGAACAATAAATTGTACAGGATACCCGAGGCAATCCCACCTAGTGTTATTTCCTTGATATCTGCTAAGCAATGCAAGAAGGTCATCTCTCCGACGAGGAAGTTTGTCTTCTTCGTGATTTTCTCTCAGAATAAGTGAAAGATCATAGCCACATCCAGGGTCTTTGTGGACGACCTCTCCACATAGAAGAAGCAAGTATATAAGGTTGTGGAAAAATACTCGGATATCTTCTCCTCACCTACAGGGGTACCTTTGCACTGCTAGGTCAAGCACCCCATTGATATGACCCCCAGTGCACTGCTGCCCAATGGGCCAGTCTATCATCGCTCTTTGTTAGAGAATGAGGAGATCAAGTGGTAGATCCAAGAAATGCTCCACAAGGGGCACATCCACCCTATCTCATCACCTTGTGGGAGCCCAATCGTGCTGGTACAGAAGAAATATGGAACTTGGCGACTTTGTATTGATTATCGGGCTCTGAATAAAATCACAGTAAAAAACCAGTACCCGATTCCCCGAATCAATGACCTCCTTGATCAAATCACGGGTGACAAATACTTCAGTAAGATTGATCTGAATTATGGCTACCACCAGGTCCCGATAGAACAAACAGATGTATGGAAGACCACCTTCAAGTCAAAGGAAGGCCTTTTGGAATGGTTGGTCATGCCCTTTGGTTTGACAAATGCTCCATCCACTTTCATGAGGATTATGGATGATATCCGGTGACCATTCACCAATACTTTTGTAGTGGTGTATATGGATGACATTCTAATTTACAGCAAGACTTAGGTCGAACACTTGCAGCATAATCAACAGGTTTTGCACACCTTGCGGTAGCACAAGCTATACACCAACTTGGAAAAATGCTCCTTCGGCATGGATAGGGTCCATTATCTAGGCTACAACATTGATCATCATGGTGTACATGTGAATCTAAACAATATACAAGTCATCCATGATTGGCCAGCCCCAACAACACTCACTGAGCTTCGGATATTCTTGGGCCTTGCCAATTTCTACCGCAGGTTCATGTTGGGATTCTCCCATATTGCATGGGCCCTCAGTCAAATAAACAGGGGTGGTGGTAAGGAAAAATTTGCGTGGGGCCAGTCCCAACAACAAGCGTTCGATGATTTGAAGCAGCGCTTGTGCTCAACCCCAGTACTTTCACTACCAGACCTGCAACATCCCTTTGAAACTGAGACAGATGCTTCAGACTATGTTGTGTGTGTCGTTCTCATCCAGCAAGGCCGCCCCGTGGCCTATCATAGTGAGACACTTTCAGATATTGTTCGTAAGTACCCTACTTAAGAAAAATAAATATACTCCATTGTGAAAGCATGTCTCTAGTGGAGACATTACATTCTTGGGAAGGAGACATTCATCCACACTAATCATAAGCCAGTGCAGTTCATGCAAACACAGGGAAAATTACAGAATGACCACCATCAAAAGTGGTCTACATACTTGCAGCAATTCCACCTCAACATCAAGTATAAAACAAGAAGCACCAATTACATCGTTGAATGCCTCAACAGACCACCAGTCGCTGCACTCACCACGGTGATAGACTCTTGCGGCCATGAGACATCTGGATGGCCCCAACTCTATGAGATAGACCCTGACTTCACCACCACCTACCAAATGTTGGGTGCAAACGTAGTTGTTGATAATTTCCATCTTC
>SNQJ01S0051578.1:9333-29850 GCA_010110895.2 Picea sitchensis
GGGGGGGGGGGGGAGTTGGGAGTTTGTTTCCAACTTCAAGCCTATATAAACCAGAGGTTCTTGGAAGCCTTAAGGAGATTCAGAAAAGGAAAATGTTGAAGAATTGAAAATCCAAAGCCATTTTTATGCAGGGAAGCTATTGAGGAGAGAAACTTTGCGGGACATTTCTCGGAGCTTCGTTCATCCTTTTTTAGTGCCGTCAATTGTGATGGGTTCTTGAGATATAGCAGAACACAACCATATCAATTTGTAATCCATTTGGAACTTTTATGATGTATTTTTGAATCTTTGAAGAGAAATAAGAAAGCCTTGCCCACTGAGACAAAGGCCCGAAGACGTAGGCAATATTGTTGAACTCCGTTATCAAGTTTTGTTGTTATGGTTTGTTGATTCTTGTGCTTATTTTCAGATATGTATATTGCATTATGGTTGTTATGTTACATCATTAATTCTTCCTCTTTCATCAAACTCCTAAATGGTTAATGAACTCATGTTTTTAAAAGTCAACCATCGTCTTTAAAAGATATTTTTGGATCAATGTAACAACCCAAATTGATTAATTTTATCATATTTTTTTATTTAAATTTAATTAATTATTAAAATATATTAATGAGTCTTTTATTATTTTATTATTAAAAGGTGGGTGAAATAATTAATGGGGGGATAAGGCTATTGGGGAATTAATGGGAGGATAAGGTTGTTGGGAATTAATGAGGGGGATCTGAGAGAGGAGGATAAGGAAGAAGGGGGGGCTTGGAAGAAGGATCTCATTTTTTTGTTTTAGGATTTCTGAATTTCTGAAAGATAGAGGAAGAGGAGGAAATTAGAAGAATCNGGGGGGGGGGGGGAGTTGGGAGTTTGTTTCCAACTTCAAGCCTATATAAACCAGAGGTTCTTGGAAGCCTTAAGGAGATTCAGAAAAGGAAAATGTTGAAGAATTGAAAATCCAAAGCCATTTTTATGCAGGGAAGCTATTGAGGAGAGAAACTTTGCGGGACATTTCTCGGAGCTTCGTTCATCCTTTTTTAGTGCCGTCAATTGTGATGGGTTCTTGAGATATAGCAGAACACAACCATATCAATTTGTAATCCATTTGGAACTTTTATGATGTATTTTTGAATCTTTGAAGAGAAATAAGAAAGCCTTGCCCACTGAGACAAAGGCCCGAAGACGTAGGCAATATTGTTGAACTCCGTTATCAAGTTTTGTTGTTATGGTTTGTTGATTCTTGTGCTTATTTTCAGATATGTATATTGCATTATGGTTGTTATGTTACATCATTAATTCTTCCTCTTTCATCAAACTCCTAAATGGTTAATGAACTCATGTTTTTAAAAGTCAACCATCGTCTTTAAAAGATATTTTTGGATCAATGTAACAACCCAAATTGATTAATTTTATCATATTTTTTTATTTAAATTTAATTAATTATTAAAATATATTAATGAGTCTTTTATTATTTTATTATTAAAAGGTGGGTGAAATAATTAATGGGGGGATAAGGCTATTGGGGAATTAATGGGAGGATAAGGTTGTTGGGAATTAATGAGGGGGATCTGAGAGAGGAGGATAAGGAAGAAGGGGGGGCTTGGAAGAAGGATCTCATTTTTTTGTTTTAGGATTTCTGAATTTCTGAAAGATAGAGGAAGAGGAGGAAATTAGAAGAATCGTTTTGGTGGAACTCTCACAGGCCACTGTTGTTGCTGGGAATTTTGGGCTCGGGGGCCAGGAAACTGCAAAGATTCATGGGGCTAAGCAGTCGAAGAGGTTGTTCCTAGTTGGCTAGGAGGTTAATACTTAGTCTGGGAAAGAACAAGAACAAGATCAGACAAAAAAGGAACTAGATAAACCAACATGCAAGTGGAGGTATGTATTATGTTGTTGTTATCATTATTTTGTTGTTGTTGCTGATATTATTCTTTTATTATCATTATTATGTTGTTACTCTCTATTCCTGGTTTATTCCAAGTATAAGAAATTCCAAGTATAAGAAAATTATGAAAGAAATTCTAAACTATATTTTAGTCATTAAAATAGAAGATTTTAGAAAAAAAATTAATTAGTTTGAAGTCCTGAAAATAACCAGGCTCTACAAGGATTAACAGAGACAAATATTATAGAGTAGAAAAAACTATAAAAGGAAGCAATAACATCAGAAATGAAGTTACACACTCACTTAGAGGGTTCACTAAGCTTCTTTTGTTATGATAGTTGTCAATTTCAGGATGAGTCTCTATAGTATTGAAATGTCTCCAATTGTAGTTTGAGTCTATCCCATGTCTACATTTTGAAAGGATGTGCATGGCGTGATGTATTGTAAATATGAGAAATGTCTAGGGGAATACGAGACTCTGTTGTTGTCAAGTATGTGTTGGTTAATGTATGATTGTGTTTATGTTAGGGACCTAACCTACCTAACCCCTCAAATGGGTAGAATAATATATTTCCATGTAATAAAGGTCAATGTTAATAAGGCCCATAAATAAGGAGGAATAAGTCAAATGTAAGAAGACCTAATAGAAGCTTCTTCTTCTAGAAGGATCTTCCTCTAGATTGTTCTTTTAGATAGATAGATTTAGTATAAATAGGAATATAGGGTATGAGAATTTTTGTCTTGGATATTATTGTAATAGAGCGCTTCTCTAATGGAGGTTGCCCCCTTGAAGAGGCAAATGAACATTGCTCTCAGTAATCAAAGTGCTCTTTCTGGTGTTATTCTAGTATTATTGTGGTATTGTTCTAGTTATATCATTGTTTCCTTCCATTTATAGCTAATTATTTATGTTCTACATACTATTTTATATCTGGAATACTACAAGCGGTATCAGATCACCTTCCTTGACATAAAATTGTGGGTTAATTTTTTTCAGGGTAGAGACATATTCCGACGTATTAAAGCTACATAGATGTTTCGTTACGCACATAAACCCACGATCGGGGATTCATACACGTAGGAAATACAAGTGGTACTTAAGCGCACATATATTGGCCACCCTTGTAACCCCTTTTGGTACCCCTTCGAGTGGTAGCGCATCATACAACACCTATATATTGATTGACCTAGATCTCTTGAAGACCTCCATAGATAAACCAATTGGCCACCTAACTGCTATAGTGCCACCGAGAACATCATTCGGGAAGATAATTTATAGTACCTAGATAGTTGGGTAGTACGACTAAGGGCACAGTCTAGCCTCCTTAGTTGGTTCCCTAAGATATTGGGCCAATTACTACTGTTGGACCCCACACGTATATCTGCGAGCTATAACACAGGGAAAACCCTTGTCTGTAGAACCCTTGAATACCCTAACCCTTGGGACGAAAACAAAAATAAAATAGACAAGATCTATCACCACACAACTGTCTTCTACATTTAGGTTGCAAAATTACTACACATTTCTTCTTGTTAAGCATTTGGGCATTTCGTCAATGCAGTATTCTTTAGGCCAAAGTATAACTCTGCATGAGTAAAAATAAAGAGTATAGTGGTCCCATTGGCACACTTATTTGGGACCTATTCCATTGAATTCCCATTTTCTCCCTGATCACAGCCATACCCTTCATTTTTAATCCTTTTTTATTCAGTGGACCCAACCCCTTCCCAATTTCCCTATTTTTCCGTCGATTCCATTATATTTTCCTTCTTGCACTGATCATTGTGGTACCTATCACTTATAAGTCATTTTTTTGGTCGCACCCACCTATTTTTCCTTACCCACACTTCCCCTTTCCAAATGGACACCACTCGCAACCAAGAACTCCAATATTCCATCAATCAAGCCTGTGACTCCATTGAACATATGGCATTTGAGATTGGCTCTACCAATTCCCACATTGAAAAAGTAGAGCACAAATTTGACACCATGGAATCCAAATTCACAACCCAATTTACTGCCCTCCAGTCTGCTATCAATCAATTGTTGAATTTCCATATGGGTCCTTCCTCATCCGACCAACCCAATGATGTTGATTCCTCTCAGTATCTGCATTTTCAATCCAACTCCTTTCATCGTGAACCCCATCATCCATGAGTAGAGGTCAATAAATTCGATGGCTCTGATCCTACAGGTTGGGTCACTCATATGGAGCATTATTTTTCTATGCATGGTATTACTGACGAGTTGGCCAAACTTCATTGTGTTGTCCTCTATCTAGATCCTGAATGATGGAAATGGCATAAAAACTCATGTCAGGGGTATATTTCCTAGATTCAGTTTGTTGCAATGCTCTATGCCCGCTTTGATATTGATATCCACTATCTTGGTCATTTGACCAAGTTGAAACAATCAGGCACAGTGGAAGACTTTATCACTGCTTTTGAGCATTTTTCCTTTCGAATAGAGGGCATGTAAGATGCGTTCTCCTGTCAATGATTTATCAGTCTCCTCAAGGATGAAATCTGATCCCAGTTTCTCATGGCCTGCCCTCAGACTTGGTTGGAAGATACTACATGCACTAAAGAGGCCCAACAAGTTGTTTTTTCCCAGAACAAAAAACCCCCTTTTGTTCCTCTCCCTCGACCCACTAATCATAACCCCCTTCTCACTCCCCTCAAGGTCCATAAACTAACTAGGGATGAAATGGTTGAATGCCAACTGAAGGGTCTTTGCTATAATTGTGATGAAAAATATTTTCTGAGGCACAAGTGTTAGGAACAATTTTTTTTTATGGCCATTTACGAAGATGTTCATGAAGATGATGTGACAGTTCCCCTTGTTGACGAGCCCTCCCTTCCCGATGCTACCAAGGATCTTGCTGACCCACCTGAAGTTGACCCATTTATTTCCTTGCATGCCCTCACTGGCTTCTCTACCCCACAATCCCTCAATATCATTGGCTATATTAAGCATGGAAAGGTCATCATCCTTGTTGACAATGGTAACACCCGCAATTTTATTCATATTCACATTGCCAGGAAACCAATTTCTATATTCGTGCTATCAATAATTTTCAAATTATGATAGCGAATGGTGGGTCCATGAAATGTGGTGGGCATTGTGAAAATGTTCGTCTTCAAATTGGACATTACCACCTGAAATCTCATATGCTTTCCATTGACATGGGTGGTTGTGACATTGTGCTAGGTGTTGAATGCATACATACTTTGGGTCCCATTCTTATGGATTTTAAGGAATTAACCATGCAATTCCAGCATGAGGGACAAAGGTATCAATTCCAAGGTCTCATAGCTAGTTCTCCTAAGATCATTATTTCCCATCGCATGGAAAAGATACTCAATAAAGGACACTCCTGTATTATTTCTCAACTCCCTTCTATTCAAGCCATTGGGACACCCTCTGTGCATCCTGAACTACAAGCTATCCTTTCCACACATCAAGCTATTTTTTCCACCCCTCAGGGACTTCCTCCTTCTCGTGGTGTTCATGATCATTCCATTCCCCTTGTTCCTGGCAGTCTTCCTCCCAATGTTCTCCCTCATCGTCATCCCTTTTCCCAAAAGAATGAAATTAAGAAAATAGTGCATGAATTGCTCCAAGCGGGTGTTATCTGCCCCAATACCAGCCCTTATTCTTCCCCTATGGTCATGGTACTTAATAAAGAAGGTTCTTGGCACATGTGTCCTGATTTTTGTTCCCTCAATAAACAKGACAATTTTCCCATTCATGTCATTGATGATCTCTTGGATGAGTTGAGTGGTGCTCAGTACTTCACTAAATTTGATCTGTGTTCTAGCTACCACTAGATACGTATGCAAGAAGCTGGCATACCCAAKACTTCCTTTCTCACTCATCAGGGTCACTATGAGTTTTTTTTCATGCCCTTTGGCCTGTGTAATTCCCCCTCCACCTTCCAAAGCCTCATGAATCATGTCTTCCGTCCTTTTCTCCATAATTTTGTCTTAGTTTTCTTTGATGATATTCTCATCTATAGAAAAACTTGTCAATCCCATCTTGCCCATGTGGATCAAATTCTCCATCTACTCTCTCAGCACCAACCTTTTCCTCAAACTCTCTAAATGTGCCTTTGGCACCTCAGAAGTAGAGTAATTGGGTCATATTGTTGGCAAGGTTGGTGTCCAGGTGGATCCTAAAAATATTGAAATAATGCAGGATTGGCCTCGCCTGAAGACTATCAAAAGCTTGCATGGTTTTTTGGGTTTAACATGCTATTATTACAATTTTGTTCAAAATTATGGGAATATTACGACCCCTCTCACTACTCTCCTTAAAAAGAAATCTTTCACTTGGACTCTCGCAGTAGATCAGTCTTTTCAATCTTTGAAGGAAGCTATGTGTACTACTCTGATCTTGGCCCTTCCTGATTTCACAAAGACCTATGTCCTGGAATGTGATGCCTCATGCAGAGGAATTGGAGAAGTCCTTATGCAAGAAGGCATACCTTTGGCCTTTACTATCAAACATTTGTTAGAATTCCATTTGGGCCAATCAATATATGAAAAGGAAATGTTAGATATTCTGCATGAAATAGCTTTATGGCGCCCTTATCTCCTAGGGAAACGCTTCCAAATTAAGACAGATCATCAAAGCCTCAAGTATTTTCTGGAGCAACGACCTTCCTCCCCAGAGAAACAAAAATGGGTAACTAATCTCTTTGGTTATGATTATGAGATCATTTACAAGAAAGGAAAAGAAAAAGTGTTTGTTGACGCTCTTTCTTGGAAATATGAAGATGAAGGGACCCTTTTCTCCCTCTCCTTCATTGTACCATATTGGCTCCAAAATGTGCACCAAAAATGGCTACATGATCATAAAATATTGCATTTGATCCAACAATTTCAAGCTAACTCTCCAGCTTCCCCAGGGTACTCTTGGTACAATGATGAGCTTCGCTATAAAGGTTGTTTGTATTTAAGTAAACAATCACAAATTAAATCCATGGTGCTTTTTGAGCTTCCTGCTATTCCCACAGCTGGGAATTCAGGGTTTACCAAAACCTATGACCGGGTCAAATGCTATTTTTTCTAGGATGGTATGAAAAGGACGTTCGCACTTTTGTCATAGAATGTGATGTTTTCCAATGCAACAAAGGCGAAACCATCAAACCTTCTGGCACACTCCAATCACTTCTGATTCCACCCACTATTTTGAGGGGCATACCTATGTATTTTATTGTGGGATTACCTAAATAAGGCAATAAGTCAGTCATCATGGTGGTCTTTGATCATCTTTCCAAGTATTCTCATTTCTATGTTCTTCAACACCCATTTACCACATCCACTATGGCTCAACTTTTCATGGATCATATCTTCAAGATTCTTGGCATGCCCCGTTCTATTTTTTCTGATTGAGATCCCACTTTCACCAACAATTTTTAGCAAGAACTGTTTAGACTACAGGGAACCCAATTGCATATCAACACTGCCTATTAGCCTCAGAATGATGGTCAAACTGAAGTTGTCAACAGTGTTTGGAGACTTATTTGAGGTGTTTTTCCTCTAAAATGAAAAATCAATGGGATCAATGGTTACCTTTAGTTGAATGGTGGTACAACACTTCTTACCATACATCTACTCACATTACTCATTTTGAAGCAGTCTATGGACAAAATCCACCTTTCGTTCTCTCCTACATGCCAGGTGTATCGAAGGTCCAAGCAGTTGACCAAACACTTACAGTTCACGAGGATATTCTCCGTACCCTAAAAGAGAATTTGTTCATGGATTAGAATTGCATAAAGCAACATGCCAATCAAGGTCTCTCATAACATCAATTTGTTGAAGGAGACCGGGTATTTCTTCGACTACAACCTTATAAGTAAACTTCACTCAAGGCCATACATTGTGAGAAACTAGTGCCCAAATTTTGTGGTCCTTATATAGTTCTCAAGTGCATTGGACAGGTGGCCTATCAGTTAGATTTTCCTAGTCATTATAAGATCCATCATGTTTTTCATATATCCTTCTTAAAGAAGGTGATTGGAACTAAGTGCCAAACTCAAACCAACCTTCCTGAGTTGGATGAAGAAGGATCCATCTGGTTATAGCCACAAGTAGTTTTGGACCAACAAGAGCGCCATCTTCATTAGCGTACCATCAAGGAAGTGTTAGTCTATTGGAAAGATACAACTCTAGCAGATGCCACCTGGGAGCATGCTAACATTCTGCAACAATTTCCTCATCTCAAGCCTTGAGGACAAGGCTGATTTTAAGGGGGAGGGCATGTTAAGGACCTAACCTAACTAACCCCTCAAATGGGTAGAATAATATATTTCCATGTAATAAAGGTCAATATTAATAAGGCCTAGCAATAAGGAGGAATAATTCAAATGTTAGAAGACCTAATAGAGCGGCTTTCATACAGAGGATTTTCCTCTAGATTGTTATTTTGGACAGATAGATTTAGTATAAATAGGAATATAGGGTATGAAGTTTTGTCTTGGATATTATTGTAATGAGAGGAAGCTCTACTATATTTGGAGTTGCCCCTCGAAGAAGGCAAAGTGAAGACATTTCTCTCATTAATCAAAATGCTCTTTAGATGTGTTATTATGGCCCCCTCGAAGAGGCAAGTGAACATTTCTCTCAGTAATCAAAGTGCTCTTTCTGGTGTTATTATGGTATTATTCTATTATTATTCTGGTTATATCATTGTTTCCTGCCATTTATAGCTAATTATTTCTATTCTGCATACTATTTTGTATCTGGAATACTACAGTTTAATAGAATGGAAAGAGTAATAAAGATACAACAATTTTGATCTATCATGTGTTACTTATGTGTTTATTGGGTACGTGTGTGTATTGTTTTTACATATTAATGATAGTAAGTTGTCAACTATGGAATGTATGAATGTCAACCTAGACGGATCATGTTATACTTGGCCCTTCATCCCCGACACAAGACCAGATGGTCTCTATGATCCTCATTGCATCTAGGGGTAGACCTTCTTCACCCTTGATTGAAGATTGATATGTTTATGCTTTGGGGTTTTTGTTGGCCAGGTTTGGACGAACCTTGGGTCTAAACCCCCTAGGATGAGGAAGGACACGCACAAGCATCAAACGACCCAACAAATGGTTCCATTTTCGATACTTGAAAGTATTTTATTGAATGATGAAGGAAAAGAATGAGGTTGTATCCATCTTGGGAGAAAATTTAAGATTGGCTAACTACAAAGGAGCATGAGTTTTCCATTTAGAGACTCGAGGTTTGAGATTTAATGTGAAGCAATGGAAAGATAATTATCTCTACATTGATATGCATGATATTTTCTTTGCTAAATTTCCCTATTTTTTGTATAAATGGTTGAAAAGGAAAACTGCGACCAATTCTGTGTTGTGGCCTCTAGAACCAGTGGGTTGGGATCAAGCCATACTTGATAGGTTGAAATCATTGGAAAATAAGTGGACTTGAGCCATTGATTTATGGTTTTCTTGAGTGAAGAAGAGAAATATCATTCAATTTGTTTTGGAGTATAGTGATTCTTTCAATGAGGTTGAAAGAAAATTTGTAGAAGGACGTCTGAGGAAACAAATGCTGGAAGAAATACCACTTTGGATAAATATGTTGCTCGTGGAGAAAGGGATGATGTGAATGGAGCTCAATATGATGGCTAATTAAAGTCCCCTAGAGCTAAGGGGTGAAAGGACAGGGGGAAATGAGGAAGCAGATGGATTTTTTGAGGAGGATCTAGAAGTTGTTGAAATGAGGTAAGGAATGGGATGGACCTAGAGGAGTAGAGTGGAGACAGAGAGTCGAAAGATACACAAGAATAGTTGAGTTGAGAAGGAAAAAAAATAGAGAGGTGGAAATAAGTTATATAGGGGAGAAGTTGGGCCTAGGATGAAAAGGAAGGAGACCACACCAGGAGGAAGTGTAGAAGAGTGTGTTTCTGCCAGAGTGGAGCACACATGAAGATAGGTTCGCGAAGAGGCGTGACCTTAAGAGTAGGGTGTCGAATGGGGAGACTAATAGTACTAGTAGTCCCAGGGGCCCAAGTGATGAATTCTGAACCCCTTGGCTATTGCAGAGTGTTTCAAACTTGAAGGAATATGAAGCATAGAGTAGAGGCACATGAGAGGAAGAGGAATATGAAGGCTCCCCTAGTGGTGGGGGAGAATAATTGGTGATAGTAGATGGCTTGTGTGGCTACATGTAGGAAACTCTCTAGGTCACCTCACAAGAAATGTGAGAAGAAGATGGACATACCCCCCCTTTGAACCACCCCCATTTCACACTTGTAATCAAGAAGAAAGAATGATAGATAATGAAGTTATTGGAGTAGGAGAAAGAGTGTAAGGAGATAGAAGAGAAGAGATGGGTGAATAAGAATAAGGAGAAGTCAGTGCTACTTCACTATGAAGAGTATCAATATTGAGGAATTTGACACCTAACATTCAAATCGGAGGATTTGGTTCGAGATTGAAGATGGTGAATCAAGATAGAAGCATGAGGCTCATGTGTTCCATGGAATGGGTAAGGATGATGCAGAACAACATTGGTTCACATGTGAAACAATATGGTCTATGAAGAGGATCACAGACAAAGAAAAAAAGGTTGTGTAGCTGGAAACCACATTCAGGGGCATAACCTTGACACAATACATGAATTACAATTCTATTTCTCCCATGGGATAACCGAGGTCCCTGTCAAAGATCAAACAAGATCTTCTTAAGGAGTTCCAAAAACCTAAGTTAGAATTTCAATGCATTACTAAAATCAAGGAGATCAAAGCATAAACAAGGAGAAATCCTGTGGGATTATGACCAACACAAGGGCTTCACCTTGTTAACCAATATCTTATCACGTTTATTCATAAAGGGGGTTTTTAAATTGTGAAAATAAAGTAAATAATATATTGTAGGTATTGGGCGGGATGTGGGGTATCAGGGAGTTTATAGGTATTGGGGGTTATAGAAAGGGGTATCTAGTAAAAATAAGAGTTTCTTTTATTGGAAATATGTATTGAGAGGGGGGTTCAACAAAAGTATTTTTGGAGGTATTTATCAATATCTAGTGAAATTAGGGGTATTCTTTAATCTAACACAAATGAAGGTGTTATGTCATAGGTTCACTGAGTGAAGACCCCATGATGACTAGTGGTTTAAGATATTTTTATATAGGTTAACGTTCCAAATCTAGGACGTGCAACATAGAGAATGATTCATTGTAGGGTTACTCCCCCATATTTGAACCTCACTCACCCAACAGAAGGTGACGACTCAAGAAAAATCCATGGAGATTACCATGTGCTTGAAAGCTATGCTAGGAGGGGAAAGACATCAATAGGACTAGCGCAGGTGTAGTCGCAACTGACCAATATGAAAATTAAATTGCAAGACCTGGCAAAGCCAAAATTCATGCGCGAGCATGTATGATGTACCACATGTTGATCTGAAGAGAATCACAGGGACGAGTGCCCTGCAATTATGAATTATGTGGCAACCAGAGCATCGAGTCCATTTCCAACTGGAACTTGGACGAAGTGGTGTCAAATCTACAGGTAATAGGTACATGTACTACCCCACTGTCCAACTTTGGATAAGTATCAAAAGACACACCATACTCTATTTTGAAATTTATTTAAGTTCGTGGGACATGATGTCAATAACTACCGGTCACTCCAGCTGATGTAAGACAATACCTGTGATGAATTTTGGGTATAATAAGAACAGAAGGAAGGTGATCGTGGAAGTACTGAGAGAGGCAGATACTAAGGAGGTCCTAGAGGCTGATATGGGCATGGTTGCAGACGCAAATATGGAGGAGGGGGAGGTAGGCCCCTCCACTTGTTTAAGTTATGGAGAAATTGGTCATGTATCATGGTTTTGCACCAAACTGCATGTACGACTATATCCCTGAACATGTCATGGAAGAATGTCTCGACTTAGTGAATAAGTGGCAAGAAAAGAAGATGCATTGCAATATGGTGCATGGAGAGCCATGTAGAAATAAGAAGAATGATGAGGAAGCTAATGTCCAGGTGGTAACCTAAGGTGGAGAGAAGACAAGAAGGGAATTCAAGCAGGCTGAGAGCTAAGGTAAAAAATCAGAGGGGAATAATATAAAGGCATCACAACCCCCTCCTACATTTGATGCTTCCCAACAAATGCAGTTTTTGTGTGACGCGCAAAAATCCATGGAAGAAGAAAGAGCATGTGAATAGTTGCAACATGTGTCACAAAGATCACTTGAGGAGGCTCAGATATGGGAAGAAGTGTAATCAGAAAAACAAAGATTGCATGAGGAGGTCCAGATCAGAGAAGAGGTACAACGAGAAACACAAAGGTTTCTTGAGGAGGCTCGTGCTTGAGAAAAGTTGCATCCTATGATGAAAATATCATTGGAAGAAGCTCGTCTATGCAAGGAGATGTATCACACAACACAGAGGTCACTAGAGGAAGTGTGCATATAAGAGGATCTGTGATGCATCGAGTAAAGAGAAATTGAGGAATATCAACTTGAGGAGTTGAAGTATGCAACATGCAAGGAGGCATGACATGAATTGGGTCGTGAGACAAACACTATTGATCAAGTAAGTAATTTCTTATGTTCTTGTTCGAGATTTCTCAATGATACAAATGCTGCAAAGACTTTAATGCAGAGATTTTAACCACTTGTATGGGGAATGAACTAATATATATATATGACTATATCAACTCCCCTCCCACAAAGGAAGGTATTCCAATTCAACAAGTAGAAGTACACAAGGTGCGAGTTCAAGATGACAACAGATCTTGGTGGTTATTATATGGATGGAGTCATGCTGGATCTAGGTTCCAACATGAATATTATGCCAAAGAGGTCATGGGAGTTGATGGGAAAACTTATTCTAGTATGGCCATCCATCCAACTGCAGTTGGGAAATCAATACAGGATCTACCCTATAGGCTGACTGCAGTAAGTTGAGGTAAATATAAAAGGGGTGAAGACAAAGGCTAAATTTGAGGTCATAGAAATTATGGATGACTCAGACCCATACACTACATTACTGGGAATTGATTGGACCTTTAATAACAATGTGGTGTTTAATTTGAAGAAGAGACATATGTCATTTGATACAAAAACCCTACGTGTGATCACACCTCTAGATACAGATGAAGGATACAAGTATAATGAGCCAGTATATGAGGATGTATGAAGCTCAATAATTGAAAACATATATAATATCACTGGGTGTAGGGAGGACTATATCAATCCCACTGCAGATGGAGATTTAAGTTGGAAGAGCATCAAATCTTATGACACTGATTCAAAATATGCCATGGAAAGATGGAAAAAAAAATTCTATGAGGTCTCTACTCGCAGATGTGAAAGGATAACTAAAGGAATTCACTATATAGGATCTGAGTTATGCGATGCCCCACAGTTTGATGAGATTGGACCAGTAGAGGAATTCCTAGTACATATGGAGAATTTCCTCCCAACAAAGCAGAGGATTTAGGGCATGGCTGTTGTTTTTCTAGGGACACCTACACAGTGGTATGTGATGCATTGCGAGAATCTTCAATACTAGGCGCAGGTGCCCAAGTTGATAAAAGTTAGGTTCCAACCAATATCAAATTTTGAACTAGAAAATCAGTACAGGCACACTGAATATCCCTAGGAACACATTGAGTTTTGAAAATGGTGTTGGACCTCCAAGAATATTCCTTGAATCCAATGGGTCTATCGATTTGTTCATACTATGGATATGTTTCCTAAGAGTTGGTATATTCAAGAGGAACTCAAGAGGAAAATGGTCGATTAGGCCCACGTGAGGAGGAAAATGGTCGATTAGGCCCACGTGAGATCCCAATTTTTCTTAACATTCAGCTTCATATCAGATGATCCAAATCAAATAGAGGCCCTCCTCAAGATTAAGGACTTTATATTTCATCGATAGCCAAAGGAAGCCACAACTAGGGTAGTATTCTTGTATCATCATCCCATAGAAAAAATGAAAGAGACAACCCATTATTGAAATATCGACATTGATAATATTGATGGTGATGACCCACAGGGAATCTAGATCAAATATTATGAAGGAGAGAACAAACTAAAAGGTAAGGCAACAGAGATGGATGCACCAGACTATAATGGTATTGAGGAAGCACCCAAAATGGCCATCATTGGAGAGTTTTGGGATAAGGAGATAGTCATGCAAGTTGTTTACCTACTCAAGGAATATGAGGAATTTCTTCCTCAGAGCTTTTTCATAAATGAAGGGAAATGCAGGATCATTGGGGGATATGAAAATTCAGCTTAAACAAGATGCCAAACCGATCAAGAGAAGGCTTTATTGATTAAATTATAAATATAAGGAAAACGGTGCACAAAGAACTAGATCGGAAGTTGTATGCTTGAATTATCGTTCTTGTGGAGGAGTCTGATTGGATTAGTCCTATGGTTGTGCAATCTAAGAAGACATGTGATATTCATATATGTGTAGATATGATAAATCTCAATGCAACCTATGTCCATGAACCTTTTCCTACCCCTTTCATAGATGAGGTACTAGAAAATGTTGGAGGTCGAGAAGCCTACTCTTTTATAGATGAATTTTCAGGATATCATTAGGTTCATATTGTAGAGGAAGATCAAGCAAAAACCACATTTGTGACAGAATGGGGGTCGTTTGGGTACACTATGATGGATTTCGGCTTAATGAATGTCCCCACAGTATTTTATCGGATAATGGTCGCAACCTTCAAGGAATTCATCCACAAGTTTCTTGAAGTTTATCTAGATGATTTGACAGTCTTCAGTTATTTGAAGGAACACATGCAATCCCTTCGGTTGATGTTGGATGGATGTTGCCAACTTCCAATTTCATTAAATTTGAAGAAGTGCATCTTCTATACACCCTTTGGCATACTATTGGGTAATTTCATGTGCAAGGATGGATTGTTGGTAGATTAAGATAAGATCACTTCCATATTGGATATGGCAGCCCCCACTTCGGTCTGCGAGTTGTGTGCAACATTGGGTCATACAGGATATTACTGGAGGTTTATTCAGAATTATGAGAAAAAACTTTCCCCATTAGAGAAATTGTTGTGCAAGGATACTAAGTAGAGTTGGACCCCAAAATATCAGGAATCCTTGGATACTCTCAAAGAGAAACTTGTCACTGCACCAATTATGGTTTTCATGACCGGTCTAATCTCTTTCATGTCCTTGTAGATGCCTCATCCATTACATTGGGTGTAGTTCTTGTGCAGTTGGGAAAAAGGTAATATTGACCATCTTGTATATTTTTCCATTCGCAATTTGTTCGATGCAGAAAATAATTATACTACAACGAAAAATGAGATCCTTGTCATGGTATATGAATTGCAGAAGTTTCACCATTACTTGTTGGGGACCCCTTTTAAATTATTTACGAACCACTCCGCACTCAAATATTTGGTCAACATGCTAGTATTAGGAGGGAGAATATGTTCCTAGTTGTTTCTCTTTTAGGAGTTTGGTTTCGAAGTCATGGTCAATCTGAAAAAATATAATGTCAGAACAGATCATCTGTCATGGCTTGAGATAAGTGAGGCTAGTCAAAGCTTATATTATGAGCTTCCATATGCGCAACTCTTCCAAGTTGAAGAAGTCCTGGATCAATTGGTCGATATCGTTGAATTTCTCATGTCAGGACAAGCTCCCACATGGTATAACCTGGCTCAACGCCATCAATTGGTGACCCATAGCACTGATTATCAATTTCTTTCTATATATTTGTATGAGTTGGGTGTAGATGGCATCCTGCGTTGTTGTGCATTAGTGCATGAATGAGACCTCATTATGTATGAATCACAAGTGGGTATTGCTAGAGGACACAATATATGTAATTCTACAACACACAAAGTCCTATGCATGGGGCTTTGGTGGCCCTCACACTTTTCATATGCCAAGGACTATTTTAAGCGTTGTGATGTGTGTCAACGAATTAGAAAGCCTTGTCAGAGAGATGAGATTACTTTGTTTCTAGTGACCACTCTCAAGACGTTCAAAAAATGGGAAATAGATTCTTTAGGATCCACCAATCCCCCCATGCATCATACAAGTGTGTGCTACATTATTAATGCGACCAAACATCTAACAGGAGGGGTCGAATCCACACCAGTTAATGATTTTACAGTAGAAACAATGACACGATTCATTTTCAAAAATATTATTACTAGATTCACTTATCCGCGAGTGTCGATGAGAGGCCATGGATTTCATTTTATAAATGAGACCATTCAACAACTCACTTAGGAGTTCATGATCCATCACAAGAAGAGCACTCCCTATCACCCTTAAGCTAATGGTACGGTTAGATATTTTAATAAAATTTTAGAGAATGCTTTAACCAAAGTTTGTAATGTGCAGTGTGATGACTGAGACCAAAGGATACTCACAATATTCTGGGCCTATTGAACAACTTGAAAATGGTTGACAAAGTGCACACCATTCATATTGGTCTATGAGAAAGAAACAGTCATGCCACTAGCATTTGTTCTTCCTAGCCTCAGGGTTGTCGTAGTAACCCAGATGATAGATGAACAATCCCTTCAACACAAGCTAGATGAACTCATGGAGATATCCCTTCAACACAAGCTAGATGAACTCATGGAGATAGAAGAGGACCGTATGATGGAATTTTTCAGTCAAGTGGTTGAAAATGAGAGACAAAATGCATGGCATGATTGCAACATCCACAAGAAAATCCTCCATCGTGGATATTTAATTTTTTTGTATGACATCAAATATTTACAACACTCTGGAAAGCTACGTATGCATTGGTTGGGTCCTTTCCGGTTAGTCTACATTAGTGAAGTAGGTGCCACAAATTTGGATATGTTACAAGGATAACCGCTCGAGGGACTTATTAATGGTAGAAGGTTGAAGGTGTACTACGACCTGCAGGGGTCAACCATCACTTATCCCCTTGTCTAACTTTGAAATTGGTTAGAATAGGAGTAGCGTAGTATGTACAATAGATAGAAGAATAGATATTTGGCATAATTTTTCATTTTGATAGAAAAACATCTAGTCACATAGGTGGATTAGATGGATTGATATTTTGTAGATTTCCAAGAATTCCCAATTCAGGTCTTAGTTATAGCTCTAATACAATTTTTTGGCTTGGAAAAAGGGTTCACAGAAGACTGGGTTAAACTACATGTCATTGTAGTGCAATGAAGGGGAAATAAATAATATTTGGATAGATAACTCATAGCCTTCACACGTAAGAATAAATATCGCCACATTCCAAAATGCACATCACCAATATGACAAATCTAAAACATTATCTCACAACCTGTGGGGTTTCACTGTGAATTCATGATGATTTTTCGAGCACTGACAATTGGACAATTCCTTTTCTAATTCTGGATACCACCCCCGACTGTTTCTCACCCTATATATACCCACTCCTATGCATGCAGTCGTTGGATAAATTATCCATGTCCCATTATATATTTCTCCCACCCGTCCCCCACGGCCCCAATATCTCTCTGCTCACTGTTATCATTCTAGTTTCCACTTATTCAAATCCCCTTTCATGGCCCCTCTTCTCAGAATTTATGATACATGTGACTCCCAACTCGACCACATAGCCCCAGAACCCACAGGCCAATTTTCAAATAGAATGACTGATCCAAAAAGGATCTAGAGAAGACTAAGGATAACTCATAATTCACAGAAGCAACTCAGGAAGCTCAGAATGGTCTCAATAGACAGAGAAAGGGAAAAAATTCAAATTCCTCAAAACTCATTGAAAATTCCATCATCGTGAAGACTGTGTCGCAAGCTTTCCAACGACGTAAACAACTCGTCAAACGAAGTTACAGATCAAAAGATATTTGTGGTCAAAGTTTTGGTCAACCTAGCTCACTAGCAAATTCCGGTCATTTTGCGACGACTATTTCGACGCTCTTGCGACATTATGTCATGGATATTGCGACAAATATTGAGTCTCTTAAACATCGTATCATGGAACGTGGAAATTTCGATGAACTTGAATTAACGTTGCAAGCGCGATGATTGTAGGGAACTTCTCACAATTGCGACAAAAAAAGAAATGTCATTGCCAATACGACAATATATGAAAACTAAGTGAAACCAATTGTTCGTTGCAATTGAGGCGACAATTTTTGTGGTCTATATAGCAAATTCATCGCAAGATTTTTTATTGTCTTTGAAATTGCGACAACAACTTTTCTTGGTTTATATAGAAAATTTGTCATAGGATTTTTATTACCATCGAAATTGCGACGACAACTTTTCTTGGTTTATATAGAAAATTTGTCACAGGATTTTTTATTACCATCTCAATCACGACGACAACTTTTCTTAGTTTATATAGAAAATTCATCGCATGATTATTATTGTCGTTGAAATTGCGACGACAACTTTTCTTGATTTATATAGCAAATTTGTCACAGGAATTTTTATTGTCGTCGAAATTGCGACGACAACTTTTCTTGGTTTATATAGCAAATTCGTCGCAGGATTTCTATTGTGCATCGAAATTGTGATGAAAAATATTTATTTAAAAAAAAATGGGCGAAATAAATAAAATTTTATTTTAGAGCAATCTTGTGGGAATTAATGCTAACTTGAAAGTTAGCATTAATCCATTATGGGATCAAATATGCACTTGAAAGTGATTTTAAGCTAATATATGGTAAGAGTGTGCCTCGGGAAGAGGCCAAATAAGGCCTCCAAATTAAAACTTTAGCCTAAAAACCAAAAGCAACTTGGAAATGTGCATGAAACTATTAAAACTTTGCTTAAGTTGTTTGGTTTTCGTACCATAATAATACAACCATGAAAAATCAATTACTATAAGTCCTTGATGCCCAAAGGGCATGGAATAATAAAATAAAACAATCCTTGGAGAATACAAATGAAAACTGAGAGGATATTATAGCTATAGGTAAGCATGAATGTATGAGTTCATAAAAATAATGATGTTTCAAGGAACACAGTTCTAACATAATAGATTCCGTACATGATTTACTACAAAAAGTTTTCATAATTGTAGGAGGGAATTGAACACTATTTTTAGTATGTTCCTAAACATTAATAGAAATAAATTTCATCCTTTATTATGTTCCTAAATATTAATAGAAAGCAATTTCATCCTTTATTGATTTTCTCATTTTTTGGTATTCAAAATCTATGGGAAAATTATATTTTCTCATTTTTTGGTATTAAAAATCTATGGGAAAATTATATTGACACTAGGAACAACATTTGGTAAGCTAATTCTATGCTCTCAATATTGAAGGTATATATTCTCTTTATGTATATCTATGTGCATAAGTGTATTTAGTACTAACATAATGTTTTACAAGACAATTCATGAATGCTACATTAACCTGCATTTTCTATAAGATCCTAAAATATTCATGCTCAAGTACCAAAGGGAAATAAATGTAAAATTCATGAATGTTACATTAACATGCATTTTCTATAAGATCCTAAAATATTCATCCTCCAGTACCAAAGGGAAATAAATGTAATGAATGTTCACTAAACTACTTCTCTCAACAAAGAACTATGATAATCCTCCAAAGAAACCATATTTCCATATGCATTCAATATGTTGATTAAGTTGATTCCATAAAATTGGTAGCAAGTAGCATTAACATGGAGCTTTCCTATTTCTCATTGCATTGACTACACTTTAGGGCATTAACTTGGTGGTATCTTGGACTTAACCATGAGGTTTTTGGTGTCTTGTTTATCATTTCTTTGTTCAAGAGTTTATCATGTAATTACAATAATGATCTAAGGAAACCACCATTCTAGAATAAAAATCACAATTGACAAGTTATGTTAGCTATAAGTAACCATGAATTTATGTCTGCAAAAGAATAATGATATCGTTGAGTGGAACATAGTTTTGGAACAACATATTTTGTACAATATTTGCTACACAAGGCTTTCATAATTTTAGGTGGCAATTGCATATTATCATTACCATATTAACAACTATCAATAGAAAACAATGACATTATTTATATATGTATCCATCTTTCAATACTAAAAGTTTATCTATGATGAATATCTCTTGAAATTAGCTCTAACATTTCATAATCTAATTGTACACCTACTATCATGAAGCTATATATTTTGTTTATGTATAGTTGTATTCTAACATGTTTATTTATGAGAATATCCAACTATGCTACAATAACATGGGTTTTCTACAAGAGATTTACATCTTCACTTTCAAGTAGGTACAAGGCAATAACTACATGGTGATCTACTAAAATACTTATATCACACAAATAAAAAGAAGTATGTTATTTTTTTCAAAGTAGACATACATTTTTTTTTCATTTTTTTTTTAACTTTTATAGACATAAACCAATACGCTTCTAGCCATATAAGATTTCATACCAAACAAAACCTATAAGTAGAAGGAAATAACTATAAAATTCATTCACTAAACTACTTCTGTCACAAAAATAAAAAGAACCACTTTCTTTTGTCAAAGTAGACTAGATATGGGATTTAATTTGTATAGAGATAAATCCATACACATATGGGCACATAGGATTTGATACCAATGACAATATATATAAAAAGGCTTAACTATAAATATGAATGACTCAACTACAATTTTGACA
>SNQJ01S0051579.1:0-12627 GCA_010110895.2 Picea sitchensis
CTAGCGCGCGCGAGGATATCACCTTGACCTTATCCTCCAGCGATCTCACGTGGGGATGAAATGTTTCTTTTGTTTATTTGTTTTCAAATTATGTTTTGTTATTTGTTTTTTTTTGGTATTTTTGTTTTTGTTTTTGTTTTTGTTTTTGTTTCTGTTTTTATTATAGTTATATATGACATAATCTATATATTATAATTTATATATTATATAATATATATAATTTATTCCTTGTTTAGGGAGAGGGATTTCTTTAATCAAACATTAACCTATAATGTGAAAGATCAAGTAGACCAAGGCTTCTATTACCATCACATAAATTTCAAGTGCCAATAGAGATCCTTGTCAAATATAATGGATTAGCCCTACTTCTTCTTATTTATATATGTTGATGGAGAGATACATCATTGCTTCTAAGAATATTTTCCAGGGCTCTAGGGAACAATGGGACAAATTCAAGAGCCTTAAGTGTGACCAAGATGAAGGGAAACTTGACCATATCATGGGCGTTTTCAAAGTCATTTAAAAATAAATAAAGTATTGAGTCATGAACATCTAGCCCATTATGTTCCTTCCCATGTTGCTAGGATATTAAATTTTTAACAAAAACTTAATAGTTCATTATTTAGAGACATGCATTTTGTTAGTAAAATCATGGCTATAGAAAAAATATTCAAGAAAGACACATTTATTATGTACGGTTATTGGTTTATTTTTTCTTCCAAAATTAGTCATATAGAAACTTGAGTGTCTAGAGGTTTTTTATGCTCTAAAAATGTGGTGGACCATGCGTTGTCAATATTGGTTCCATGGAGAATCTTTGCCTTGCCTAAAAAAGGCAAAGTCCTAATATAAACTAATATTATTGTGCATGGAGGAAGCATGTGAGGAAAAAAGATAGTGATTTCAATGATTGGTGATGAACCTTCAAAAAGATTGACCTAATACTATTTGTAAAGGAAAATTTAGATCCAAAATAAATAGACTTTTCACCCTCAATTATGTGAATGTTGCTTCAAGTGATTTCAAGATTGGTGGTTTCAACTCTTACAACTTAGTATTAGGATGATTTTATCTATAGAGGATAAAAAAATTCTTGCGACTCTATTTTGACATGGAAAGTACGACATTCTAACATTTCACATGTGGGTAGATACATTCTTACTTTTTTGTTAAAAATGAACTTTAGATGGAGAGATCTGTGAGATGGGGAATTTGAACATGGACATCCCAATCTAGTCTTACACGAGAATTTGGAATGGTTCATTTGGATTGTGTTGTCATATAATAACTTCAACAAGTAATAACTATATAGTCTTAACATTCATGTATACATTCCTACTTTGGATGACTAGATCTTGCATAATAAAGGTAAGAAACAAGTCAATCTTTATTATTCTAGTGTTCCATCCAATAAGAAAGGTAAGAAAAAGGTCTCTAGTATTCCATCCACCAAGAAGGGTAAGAAAAATTTCAATGAGGAGGATGTGGTTATTGGGAACAAAGGTCACAAGGTGCACATATGTGAGTACATGGCCTTATAAAGAGTCCCACATCATCAATGAACTAGGGTCCTTTGGAATGCACTATCATAGTGTCATATCCACATTGAGAAATTCTATAATGAAGAAAATTATAACATGGGTACTCAATCATAAATTATATCCTTTAGGAAAGATCCATAATATTTGGAGATCCAAGATTGGAGGTATTTTTTCTTTATCCATAAGCTACATGGAGGAAACCTTCTTAATGTAAAAGGATGACCAAGTTGAGGGTTTACCTAAGTGAAAGATATTCTTAAAGGGGGTGGCCTTCCCATGAGAGGAGGATCCTTTAAGGATGTTTTTGGCACAGGGGCAGACCCAGGGCTCAATGCTACAACAACTCACCAACAAAACCCTAACTACCAGCCCTTTCAACAACACCTGCAAAGCAGATGAAGTCTCACTTGAGGTAGAGGCAGGGGTGGTTGTAGGACTTAGGTGTCTACAACCTTAGCTGGGACACAGATCTGTGATTGTAATACTGAATAGAGAACTTAGCACTAATGGTTCATCAATATTCAACCACTATCTACTTCGCAAATAAAACAAAGCATCACACCATTCATCCAGATCTGATGTATCTAAGAACTTATCATAGAGAAGTAGGTTAGATATAACAGATTCAAGCACTAAGCACATTCACATAGGTTATATATAACATCCTTATACATCAGTAGCACAAAGAATAAACAAATCTATCTATCTATATCAAAGTACTTAGAAAATAAATACATAAACATATCAAGACATTGCACAAAGCAGAGAAACACAGCATATACGTGGTTCACCCCCACCCTGGGGCTATGTCCACCAACTCTTCTTCTTTATTATCTTCTTCAATAGGTTACATGCATAGAGCCTCAAAACCTTACTCCTCATGGGACAAGAGATCTGTGCAACTCACTAGATCCTCCTTCCCCGAGTATATCTAAGCACACAACCTTCCACAATCTCTTACAATGACTTTCACTTAGCTCTGCAAGTCTCCCACAGTATGCACATAGCACTTACAATCTTGATCACATAGATCCAACTTTAGCACTTAGCTATCCCTTATGATTCCCCCTTCATTACATTGCCTAGACATCTATTTATACTTTACAAAATAGGCCTAAACATGGGTAAACCCATGGGCCAACATCCCATACCCGTTACATAATCCCAAATCCCAAAAAGGACCCAAAAAGGGGTCGATATCCCATGATCTCTGCTTCGTCTTGCACTCCTCCTTCGACAGACTGTCGAAGTCCAGAAATAGGTCAAACTTGACCAAGGATCTCCCAAAACTTGGTCAAGGGCCAACAGATGTTGATATGTTATATCTACATGTTGCAACCCTCAAATACTATTCAATAAGGGAGTAATGTTATATGGTATTGAAATAACTTCAAGACTACCATCTTGTTTGAACAATCATGGATGAGTATAAAAAATCCTAGATATTCTCATAATATTTTAGAGGGGGAAATTACACAGTTGTTACCACAAAAGGGGAAAAGTTATCCAATTGTAAGAAATGATTTAACATTGATCCATGCATGAAAGAGAGTGTGGTTAAATGATGTGTTGTAAGCAAATTCTAAAGTTGGAGGTAAGTAAATATCTAAAAGGTCTTCCCTATAAACATCATATTGTGAAATATTTTATTGTGTATTTCTCTTTAGCAAACTCTTCACTAATATTGCACCCACCACCTGATTAGATCTCCTAATTTTAATAATAGGTCCAACAATTGATTCTTGGGTATATAAACACTTAGAATATTCATTGTATCAAACAAATGAGCTATGCTTTCACACCTGAACAATCATTGCAAATGTTGAATTATGGGAATATGACGAAGAACCTTTCAAGGCACCCTTTTTGTAACTTGATCGGTTCAATATCTACGGATAAGACATAAGTCTAGTAAGTCTAGAACCAAAACAAGTGGGTGTATTGTGATTCTAATTTGATTCTAGAAACCCTCCCATATCGTTAAGGCATGTGAATAGTCTATCCATGTCAAATTTCAGTGCATACAAAAACAGTTTGAAAAATTCTCAACGTTGGCCCAATTCGCAGGTCATTCGTCATTCCCTTCTATAGAATCGATGTTGAAACTATCTTGAAATTTGACATGGAACTTCCAATACACCCATCACAAATTTCTTCCACCGAACCCACATAATACTTAAGGATCTCATAATACCCTTCATGATACTTAAAGATGTTTGATGTCCCCGCATAATACTTAAGGAGGGTTTGATTATTGAATTAACAAGTCGAGTTGATGTTGTAGAAGATTCAATTCACCCACCACAAATGTCATGCACCGACCCCGCATAGTGAGTAGTGAATGGGGCCAACATTGAAATTTCTTCAGTATGTTCCTATATTCATCGAAATTTGACATGGTTAGACTAGACACGTGCCCTGACGGTATGGGAGGGTTTCAAGAATCAAGGATGTATGATGTGCCCACATAATATTTGAGATCATCCACATTTTCATCAACGTTCATCATGTTGCACCTCTCATTGTCATCATTCATCATTCCCTTCTATAGAATCGATGTTAGAACTATCTTGAAATTTGACATGGAACTTCCAATACACCCATCACAAATTTCTTCCACCGAACCCGCATAATACTTAAGGATCTCATAACACCCATCACGATACTTAAGGATGTTTGATGTCCCCGCATAATACTTAAGGAAGGTTTGATTATTGAATTACCAAGTCAAGTTTATTTCATAGATGCTTCAATTCACCCACCATAAATGTCATGCACCGACCCCGCATAGTGAGCAGTGAAATGGGCCAAGGTTGAAATTTCTTCAATATGTGTCTGTATGTATCGCAATTTGACATGGTTAGACTAGACATGTGCCTTGATGGTATGGGAGGATTTCAAGACTCAAGGATGTATGATGTCCCCACATAATTTTTGAGATAGTCCACATTTGCATCAACGTTCATCATGCTTCACCTCTCATTGTCATCATTCGACATTCCCTTCTATAGAATCGTTGTCGGAACTATCTTGAAATTTGACATGGAACTTCTCTTCTATAGAACTATTGTTGAAACTATCTTGAAATTTGACATGGAACAGACTATCCATGTCAAATTTCGGTGCATATAGAAACATTTTGAAAAAAATTCAACATTGGCCCCATTCATAGGTCATTGTTTCCCATCATGTAGTCTATCCCTAGTACAATGTATTTCAATAGTTGTTTCCTTTAAAATTCGACCGATCATAAAATTAAAACAAAACGAGGACGAGATGAGATGGTATATAGAGTGGGTTTGTGAGTGATCTTTGAGTATAAAGATGAATGAATTAACTTCTCTTGGTTTCAAGAATTATTTATTCTCTACTAAATAAGGCCAACCAAGTGGAGGTAGAAGCTCATATGGCCCCTCCGCCCCTCACATCGCTCTCAATTCCCCAATACTGAATCTATAAAATAGAAAACAAACAAAAGAAACATAGCAATCATGCATAGAAACTACCAAAACAAAAATGAAATAAAACTTAAAAACATGTAATTAACCCACATAAAAAATTATTTAAAGAGAATAATTCATACAAATTAAAATATCTAGTTAAATACCTCATCGACCAACGCAACATTTGTATCATCCTTCTTCTATATCTTATTCTTGATCATCCAACTTGACATCTGTATCAACATGCAGTTCATAAACAATGTTGAAAGGATTGATGATGTCATCATCATCATCATCGATGCCATTTTCGATCATATCTTCATCGATATCATCATCAAGAACTGGCACATTGTCTCCTACGTCTGGTTCATCTTATTTGTATTCTTCATCTGTCAACCCATATTATTCCTTCTCTATCTCTACATCATCTTCTTCATCTACAATATACTTTATCGGCCTTCCTCTTGGATCATATCTAAAAATAAATGACCAGTCCCTCTTACCTGGAACCTTTGAGTAAAAGACTTGTTCACATTGACTTGGAAAAACATAGAGGTCATTTGTTTTTTCAAAAAAAATTGTTTTAATCATTGGAAATCCGTTGGCATGTTGAATAACGATTCTTTCTTCATCATGTTCATGCATTCGTAACCTATACCATTTGACATCGAACACAACTAATTTGAAGGAATTAAAGTCACACTCAATTATATCATTCAAAAACCCATAGTATCTATTTTTATATTCTAGAGGACGTCTATCACACCTAGAGGAAACATTAGTGACCTAGAATACTGCAGTTATGCCACTATCATAAGTTTTTATGGTTTCATCCAACTGTTTGATGTGAAATTTATGACCATTGCACCACATAGCCTTGTGGTGTTTCAATTGCAATATGCCAGACATGTAAAAGATGCATTGTCAATTAATAATAAACAAATTGATATAACTTGGAAAGTATAATATGAAAAAAATACACCTACAGTCACATTAATATAATATAAAATAACTGAATAAAATGGGTGAATTTTCTTGCATTTCCATCTTTCAAACAATATGCTAAATCTATTTCCCTCTGCGTAACATCAAAATCTTCATTGCGATGAGCTTCTCTAACCAATTCAGATGGTTATTTCCATAATAACCTACCATCATGACGTTCTTTACATCTATCAATCCATACCTTCATCTAGTCCAGCTTGTTTGCAATGTATAAATGTAGTGCATCCCAATCTTGAGCAACCGACCGATAAAAAAATCACAATTCACCAATATTAAATATTAGTTATAACCATGGTAAATATTAATAAACGATGAAAGAATAAATATTAAATATTGAGTATGATCATATACACAAAAAAAACAAAAAAAGTTATATTTATTAAGAATATCCACAATTTAATTACCTATCACTTTCTTCATTGTACCTTTCGCCAACAATTGCTCCCTTTCAAATTTTTTGATGGAGTTCACATTACAATTGCAATCCACTACATGCATATCTTGCGTTGTTAATTTAGGAAGATACTGACTAATATACACCATGGATTCATATACCATATATCCCTCCACCATAGAACCCTCAGGACGTGATATTTGTCTAACCAAAGCCTTCAATGATTTCAAGTGTCTCTCCACCATCCACATTGACCTTGCGTGTACATGTCCACACATTTCAATCTCCTCAACTTGGTGTATGAGGTAGTGCTCTTGTGCATTGAAAAATGTTGGAGGTAGATACTTCTATATTTCACACATTAGCTGAGGAATTTCTCTCTTCCAATACTTTATATCTTCATGGATTTATTTCAATGACAACCATCTACAAATCACGACACAAGAAAATAACATGTTTCAACAAAACATATAAATACATATTACATTACAAGTAAAACACGTCATTAAGTACAACAAAAAATTGATTTTTTTTTGCACATATATTGCAGCTACTTACCTCATGTATTTTCCAAGATCATATATAACTTGTTTGATGTTGTTGTCAAAGTCGTTTGGGAGAGATAGAGGTAGAACATACTGTAACAATAAAAACAAATTGTTACTTGTTCAAAACTAGACAAAAAAACAAAAATCTCAAAAAATGTATATGACCAATATATACATATGAATACTAAAATGATTAATTACCTTAACGAAGGTATGCCAATCATGTGTTTTTACCCCACCAAATTCACCTTTCTTCGTTAAGATATTCTTTATGTTTGAACAAAAACCTATGGGAAATTTAATTTTTTGAATGACCTCTTTTACACCATTTCTTTGTTCTGTTAATAACCATGGAAGGTTATTTTGGCATCCATCGATATTTGATCGGATCACACTTTACATTGCATGATTGGCTTCCCGAATGTCATTACAAATTTTGACAATTTTTTCTTTATCCCTTCTAACATCTATGATTCGCATAATATTTCTGTCACATTCTTCCCGATATGCATTGTATCAAATAAATGAACTATTTTTAGGTCCTTATATTAAGGCAACCTCATGAATTTAATGGGATAACATTTCATTCCGTGCGGAATCCCATTATTACTACCTTTACGACGACGACATTGATGAAGCATAAAATAAAATCAGAACACTATTTATCAAATGCGGTAAAATAAAATGAATAATTAAAATAAATTTCAAAACATGATTCCATTTACGATACATAAACAAAATGCATACCTCGAGGATTAATTATGTCATATGCCAACTTCCATAGGCGAGGTGTCATTCTTTGTGGTTTTAGTCCAGTCTCTTGTTTCCCATTGAAAAGATATTTTTTAGTAGTACGATACTTATGGTTCTTAGAGAGGAAGTGTCTATACTCATCAAACACCTCCTTTCCTAAACTTTTTGACCGACGAGATTTCATCTTATGACCACAAACTGGACATGCAAATTTACCCTTTGTTTGAAGACCTGCAACAGATGGATTAATGTGAATTATTAATATACAAAATGATTATTTAAACAACATGCATGCTCTATTCAATTAATTACATACTATTCAAGAGTGCAATATGGAATGTTACATACCACAAAAATGTGTTAGTCCTGGGGCATCATGAATTGTCCATAAAAGTATTCCACGGCACTGAAATATCTTCTGCCCAATTGGTTTACAGATGTCATACATAGCGATGCCCTCCCATAAATTTAGTAGCTCGTTGATAAGAGGCTCAATATACACATTCATATCTTTAACTTGGTACTTACCTAATTGTTTGAAATTACATGAAATTACTACCATGGTATGTATATATATGTAGATAAATAAACAAAATATGTTATGCAAAAAAAGAGAAAAATGAAAAATTTTAATTCCAAAAAGTAATGTAAACAAATACCTGGAATAATCATTGTCAGCATTATGTGCTCCCTCTTTATTTAACTCCAAGGAGGAATGTTATTGTTGATAATAAAAAAATAGGCCACATTGAGTAAACAGACCGAAGCTCTCCAAATGGATTAACACCGTTAGTTGCCAATGAAAGCCTAACATTACGAGGTTCATCTGTAAATTCTAGCCATTTTGCAGCAATTTCCTTAAATGCATAACCATTTGCAGGCATTCGAAGAATGTCATCTTCAATTCTCTTTCGTGCATGGTAGTCCATAAAATGTGCTATGCTTTGGCACCTCAAAAGTCACTGCAAACATGGAATTATGGGAATATGTCGAAGAACCTTTCAGGACCATTTTTGTTACTTGATCGATTCGATATCTACTGATACCTCATACTGGGAATTTTGTTTTTGACGCATGTTGTCCACAATATAAAATATGATCATCAGGACATGCATATATACTTTGATACTCCATTCCAATGTCTTTCATAATGGCATGTAAATCTCGATATGTGCAAGGTAAAATATTTGACGAGGGTAACAAAAATTCACCTAAAAATCTAAAACATAAAAAATAAATAGTTAATGTAAAGAATAGTAATTGTAAATATTGCGTTTTTATTTTACACATTAATTAACACTAAAACAAATGGGGAAAAGTCAACCTTTATGTAGATGTGATGAAACATATTACACACCTTAGGATCTATGTCATACAAGTGTTCGACAAATTATTCGTAACTTTCAAGTTCACCAGGAGCAATGTAGTGGAGAGAAGATTTTCTCTTGACCCTTTATAAAGTCGTTTATTTTCCTTTTCAGTCAAAGGTTCATCATAAATATCATCACTACTGTCCCCATGATCCTCATCTGGATGACCGAATAAGTCTTGGATCATTTGATTTGTCCCATCATCTTGAACTATGTTATTATTGTCATCAACTTCCATGGGATCATTAACTTGATCTTCATTATCTTCTTCAAGTTCTTCTTCTTGTACTACACCATCATTTCTACTACTACTTGGTGCTTTATGCATAAAGTTAGGGGGGAAATCTAACTTTATAATTACAAACAATCATGAAAATTTAGTGCATGTATAAAACAATATAAAAGTTTTAGAATACAATAAATATTAAAATAGATAATGAATGTATATATAGCTAATTACCATGGGACGATATTCATTTGATCCCCCATCCATGTGCCCATATTTTCTACAATGTGTTTTAACTGTTGCTATTAAAACTCTTTCAGGACATCTAGTACAACAATTTTTGCAAGGGAAATAAAATTGATCATCACCCTTTTCACCCTCTTTAATTATTTTCCCAGCTCTAATGTTTTCTGATATTATTCCCCATAGACATATACTAAAAAAAATACATGTTTTTTGTTCACCAAGAAGAACGACTTATACCCTTTTTGAAGTGTCGTTATTATAGAAAACTTGTCACAACATCCGTAAAATGAAATATATTTATAGATTTTATAACGTCGCAATTATGGCGATAGTTGACCAAGTCAAACTTGACTTGGTTAAATACTAGGTGACCATTGGGAGGGGGAAAACCTAGTTTCCATAACGTCACAAGTGCGATGACTATTTTACCAACATCGCAAGAGAGACATAAATCCAATGGTGTCGCAATAGTGACATCTTCCTACCATCGTTGCAATAGCAACATGTGTTTGTATTACATTGCACTTGTGATGTTATCGGGCAATATGGAGATTTTTTTTTAAATTTTCTCTATTTTTCGACAGAATGGCCAATTTTGTCCATAAAGTCGCAAACAGAACATTGAAATTTTTCCAATATGTACCCACAAGATAACATGAACACTCAAGGTACCCACAAGATAACATGAACACTCAAGGTACTAGTTGATGGATAGGAGGTCTCATCATGAGCCAACCTATTATGACCATGGGCATGTAGCGGTATGACATTACCACCTATCTGGTCACCAAAATAGGGTAGTGACTCTTGGTGGCATAACCAAGATAAAGGCGGTCTCATCACGAGCCAGCCTTCTCATTTCCATTAAATGTTTGTGGATAATGTTGTCGCCTCTGGTCATCAAGTGAGGACAATGGATTTCAATTATTTCCTTGTAGAATAAGAGAAAAATATCAAAATAAATAAAGCTAATAACAAATGCCAATGAATGGGATAGGAAACAATTACATCCATGACAAGGTGCAACTCACCCTCCACAAAGGAACCTACAGGTAAGATTCTACATTTCCCTATTATCACATGCACCCCATGCCCAAACATTTACCCCATGTCACCTCATACACTTACATGACTTGGACTAGACTCCACCTGGGAAACAGCCCAAACTTAAGAGAGGTTATCCCAATAGGACACCCTGAGACCCTCTCCAAACCTAACTTGTCAAATTGCATAACGTCTTTGAGAATTTGTTTGGGGTTAAGGGGGATTTGATTCACATGTTTGGGTAATTTAATTATTAGATGTGATGTACATTCTATGATCCTTGTGACTTATGAATCCTTGGAGGGCGTACTTACTTTTTCTGCAAGACCTTGCCCAGTGGACAAGTACAAAATAGGGAATGATTAGCTCGAACTTTCATGGGGGCTCAAAGCCCACAGATGGATGTTGAAACCCCAGCCAAGGATAGGAAGAGATTGAAGGGTTGCACGAGATGAAGGAAGGATGTTTCCTTTGGAGGCACTGTGGAATACCTAGAACTAATGTCTCATGCTCCTCCCACATGAACATTGTCCTTGGGAGGCCTTGGATGTCACCTCTACAACCCTATATGTCACCTATCAGCTAAGTTTGTCACCTTGGAGGCATTCATGAGGCTATTGGAATGTGTGGGAAACTTTTATGCCTTTGGAGGCCCAACGTTTCATCTCCTTTTCCCAACATCCTACACTTGAGGCCAAAAGTCACCCTAGGATGGCATGATGTCACCTTTGGAGGCCTATTTATATGCAAATTTAATTTATTTTGGTAAAAATGTAATTTTTTTAGTAAACTGGCCAGGTCGGCCCTGAAATTTTGACCTAAAATAATTAAAGGTTATATTTTGGTATAAATAGACATAAAGTGACATTCATTTTGACTATAAAATTTCCGCCCTCTTTAAGGGTGATTGGCTGAAATAACTAGTGCACATCTCTTGGGAGAGCTCTATGGTGGTGTATTTTGGAATTTTTCATGGTGGAATAGTCTTCAACTAGGGTTTGAGTTGATTATTCTTAGTGAAGTAAGTGGAAAATATGCATTTTTATTCATGCTATGGATGTTTGGGGTAAAATTTATGTGTTTCGTGTCTAAGATTATAAAATTTCTTGTTTAAACCCTAGGGGAGAAACAACAAATGCTTCTTTCTCCCTATAACTCTTCTACTAGATTGATCTTGCCAATTATACATTTTTTGGGAGCAATTATTAGAGCCCTAAAGTGCTATCTCTCTAGTAATTTCATTCTAAATCACAAAATCAAATTGTCTTTCAAAAATATAAGGAAGGTACGCTAGGGCCTAGAAGTGCCTACTCTCAAGCAAAACCTCCCTTAAATATTTAGATGCTTGAGACCTTGAAGTGCCAAAACCTATTGCATATACCTCTTCCCTTAGATAAGCATTATCACTATTTTATTTCCCAAGTGATATTGTTACTATTATTGAGTCCATAAGCCCTTACTATTATTGTTTCTATAGTCTTGTGGATGAATGAGATCAAACAAATTTTCAAACTATCTTCTTGAAACTCTCACTAACCCTAACAGCCATATTGTTGCTTCTATAATTTCTGCTACAACCTTTATTTAGCAGCCCTAATCAACATACCAACCTCTAAACCTAACCCCGAAATTTGCATTGGCCTAGGTGATATCATCCCAAGGCTCTAGCCTTCCCTTTGCTATTGTTCTAAGTGAAAAATTCTGAAGTTGTTGAAGGTTGTTGCTGCTGTTGTAACTACTTTTATAGACATAATTTCATCCCCTTAACAGCCCTCAAACTCTCCAAAAAAACACCCAACATTTGTATTAAGCAAGTTACTATCAATATATACTAAAGTGTTTGTCTAATTGCCTAAACTAAGTAATTTTATGAAGTGGTTTTGTTGTTTTCATAATTATTATTTTACCGTCATTGCAAGTGTTTTGACAGCCTATTGAAGTCATTTATTCACTTGTTTTAAAATATATTGAAATTGTGAGTTACAAGCTACTATTAAATTTGCAAAGTATTTATATCCTTTTTGTCATCACAAACTTGCAATTTTTGGACATGTTGT
>SNQJ01S0051579.1:21397-67476 GCA_010110895.2 Picea sitchensis
AAATATATGCCAAACCATCCAAATGTTTCTTTGGAGTGAAGGAGGTAGAGTATTTGGTTCATATTGTATCTCATGAAGGTGTCAAGGTAGACCCTAACAAGATTAAGGCCATGATGGACTGGCCGATTCCAAAAACATTAAAGAATCTTAGAGGATTTTTGGTTTTGACAGGTTACTACCGAAAGTTTGTGCAACACTATGGAAGAATAACAGCACCTTTAATGGCACTAACTAAAAAGGATGTATTTTCATGGACTCCAGAGGTAACTAAATATTTTGAACAACTTAAAGAGGTGATGTGCAAATCTCCTATCTTGACCACTCCAGACTTCACAAAAAACTTTATTGTAGAATGTGATGCCTCGGGAAATGGAATTGGTGTTGTCCTAATGCAAGAAGGAAGGCCCCTGGATTTTGAAAGACATTCTCTTTCAAAAAGATAAGGAACGTATGCTAGGGACTAGAAGTGCCTACTCTCTAGCAAAACCTCCCTTAAAAATTTAGATGCTTGAGGCCTTGAAGTGAAAACACCTATTGCATATACCTCTTCCCTTAGATAATAATTATCATTATTTTATTTCCCAAGTGATATTGTTACTATTATTGACTCCATAATCCCTTCAAAGGCACTGATTTCTATACTCTTGTGGATGAATGAGATCAAACAAATTTTCAAACTATCTTCTTGAAACTCTCACTAACACTAACAACCATATTTGTGTTGCTACAATTCCTGCTAAAACCTTTATTTAGCATCCCTAATCAGCATACTAACCTATAAACCTAACCCATAAATTTGCACTAGCCTAGGTGTTATCATCCCAAGGGTCTAGCCTTCCCTTTGTTATTGTTCTAAGTGAAAAATTATGAAGTTGTTGAAGGTTTTTGTTGTTGTTGTAGCTAATTTTACAGCCATCATTGCATCCCCTTAACATCCCTCAAACTCTCCATAAAACCACCCAACAATTGTATTAGGAAAGTGTTGGGCTCTAAATATGTCCTAAAATCAACCTCTATGCATCAACCAAAGGTAGGCGTCCTGAGGGGGCCCTGCCTCACCTACCATACAAGTAAATGAATAAGACCAACACATACCAGATTGAGGGGGCCCTACCTCACCTAGCATGTGTGGCCAAAAGACTTACAAGATTAAGAAAAAGTTGCACATAATTGCAGATCCATCAGCTCCTTTGTATTATTGAAGAAAACTCAGAAATTACATAAGTTCATCTCTTTCTTACAAATAAATTCTATATAATTTCATGAATGGCTCTCTCATGATTGAAGATGTATTATTTATACAAATCAAATCCCCAAATCCCTGGGTTTCTCAAACAAATTGCTAAGTTTAGAGAACCGGTCGCAACTATAAATCTGGAAAATACCCTTTTAACGAACCAGTGATTTCTCTCAAACCGTAGCTCCAATTGGAAAACGACTCTTGAAGAAATCAATTGGGTCCATTCTGAACAAAACCCATGTCTCGGATTTTCGATATTCATCCTCATATTCTCACAATATTCCACGCAAATTCGTCTCTCCTTATCTGCCACGTTTTTCACTGAAAATGGTTAACCACGAGTTGGAACTCACATGTGTCATTTGGAGGTTGGAACCTTGACTGCTGCAACTATTGCTACATAAAATCACTCATCAAACGATCATCAAAAAAATCATGCATAATAGTTTTTAATTCATTAAAAATGAAGGAAGAATGATCATTATTAACCACTAAAGCATAACAAGAATAATATGTCATTTTAAGAGCATTTGTAGCAAATGTGTGGCAAATGGAATGATAAATGAACGATAATAGGACGGAGAAGGGATGGAATGGATGTCTATAGATAATGAAAATATGGACAAATATGTGACCCAACATCTGCCCCACACTGAAAATGTTGCATGTCCTCATGCAACTCAATACATTGCATTAACCAAGTTGTTAAGGACTCATTTGAATGTTGTTGATACAATGGATTTTCATGCAAAGAACAACTCAAATTAAGAAGGTATTTTGATAGTTTTATATGTCACAATTTAATGCACATTCTTGCCAAAAATCATAACAATCTAATACACAAATCCCAAGATATCCTCTTGTTGAAACTCCTTGTAATTGAAACTCTCCTGAAATAGTTCTGACAACACCACATTTTTTCAAAGTACAAAGTGAATTTTGTAGGCATATTAATCCCATGCTTCATTATACCAAAAATCATGACAACCCAGTTCCTCATTTGGAAGATATGCCCAAATCAATTTCTGCACTTTTTGTAGAAAATAACATGCAAGAGAAAAATAAATATGAATGGAAAATGAGAGAACAAACCATCATGCATAGTAACTGCCCCACAATGATTGTATATCATGTCCTCATGCCGCATTATGAAATCAAACTTAAACACAATCTCAAAATAGATCCTTTGCAGAAAATGCATAAGAAGACAATCATCTCTAAGTACCCCTTGCTTTTGTATACAACACAATCACCATCAAATTCCCTCAATAAGTTTTTCTTGTACTTCAAGGAAACATTTTTAGTGGGAAAACAAGCTTCAAACCTTGAATCTAGTCATGAGCTTGCTGCAAAATGATTAGTACATGATATCTTTTACTGCTAGTTGTAAATACCTTATCAATTCTTGAATACCAATCCTCCAATCTTGAAAATCCATCAAATGTTATCTCAGAATGTGATTGAGATGGGCATGCCATGAGTTTACCATCAAATGCTTAACCATATGTATTTGACAATCCCCATACCATATGATATACCCTCCAATAATCTCAGTTTCACTTATGGGGATTGCAACTCTATAATCATGGGATTCCAGATCTCAAAACAACTTTCTTTGTTTGTAGGTTACCTCACAGGTTTTCATCATTGATAACAAGACTTATTTTCAATGAAAATTCATAACATTAAGACTGTATGGAACAAATTTTTTACCATCATTATGAAGTGATCAGAATTTGTGAATCAATCAATGTATCATGAACCAAGAAAATGAACCACATACCTCTGTATTTCTATCCATGTGTTTAAAAGAAAATGGCTTCTACAATAGTGTCTTTTACTGTAGGTTCTTGTGGACAGTCAACTTCCTTCTTCAAATAGATTATTGGGCATGCATAGTAGTTGTTCCATTCTTCATGTAATGAAGATAACTCCTAAAAAAATGTAGCCAACCAATGACAAAACCTGGAAATTCCAATAAGTTTACCCAACACCCAGGTAAATTTGTTGCCACATGTACCAATGGTGACCCAATTTTCTACCATAGATTTCATGCTAGACTGTATTAGCATGCCAAAATCTAAGTATACAATGGAGATCTGAATTTTCCTTGGATATACCTTCACTTTCTAAGATTTCAACAATAAAATTATGATGCTAAGAATAGATGGTTGAATATGAAACCATGGGCAGAAACTAATGATTGTTGTTGCATGCCAAAGATAATGACTTAAAGTGATTTTTTCTTTTTTGTATGGTAGCATAGGCTTCTTATGTTGCTTGCAATAACTATGGGAAAGGTGCCTCTGAAACAAGCCACTACAGAAATTCCTTTTTAAATTTTGGGTGGAGACATTGTTTCAATTGCCTTTTAATAACTACTTCCTTCCATTAGCATTTGTGTAGAAAACTACACATGTGTTTTCATAATGGCAACAGAGGCTGCCACAAAATCATCATAGTACCATCCAAGAGAACCATTATCATGTTCCCATGGTAAATATTATGAGCACATAACCCTCTTTTAAACAATGATGTATATCGGCAAGCGAGAAAAACAAACACAATGTTCATATGGGATGGCTAAGCATTAATGAAAGGGTTAGCATCCTAATCATTCTTGGGACATCCATTAACTTCGTAGCCTATCAAATCCTTATAACATGTATGACTCAAATCCATATAACACATATGTTGTATCCTTTCATGAATCCATAACAACAACTTTTTGAAGATGTGCAATATGTAGGAGAACCATGAGTTAAAAGGTTGGAAAAGATAATTGGAAACCCATGAGATGAATGAATACATCATGGAAATGAACCAAAGAAACCATACCTCTAACTTTTAGCGTGCTTGTATGAAAATGGACATCATGATCTTCTTCCTTTCTCTATTATGGTTCTTATGTGGCAGCAACAAATCAATTGTTCATGCTTGGATGTTAGAAGATGTAGGGAAGGACTTGACTTAGGTGTTGGGAGTGCATGAGGTGAAGGTTGATATGGTAATGGATGGATAAGAGAGGTAATAGATGAGTTATGATATGGAAATGGAGAATAGAAATCCTTAGTGGTTCTTCATGACATTTTCCTAAATCTTTAATAAATCAAAAACTCTTGCTATTTTACCTCAAGTTTTACCTCCATGAAAGATTTGATTGGCATGGATGGACTGATGTCTGTTGAAGCTGATGTAATCCAAACTGATGCCGAGACAAATGTATATGAGAGCTGAAATAGAATGAGGCTGAATCTTATTTGAAATGATGTTGTGGTGGCTGCATGTAAGACTACTATTGCTGAAACAAATGATGATGAAGTATTCTGCTACAAAAGCAAAAATTTCCTTCTCTTATTCTAAAAATCAAATGCTGAAATAAAAATGGAAAGGGACTGTAGAACTACTGAAACAAATGATGCTGCAAATCACTGTTGAAACCATTAGATCACATAATCTTCAACTGCTACAAAACCGACGTAGAATTCTTACCATGTGAATGAATGTGCTGAAGTCGAGCATGGAAAGAAATCGTTGGATTACCGGCCATTAATGTATGTCGTTAACCAGCGTGAAGAAACTCACATTTGATGACAGTGAGCTCTAAAGTACCTTAGTTCATCTTGATAGGTACGAATGGATTTGTTGGAGTCGAGTCACTGCAAGATTTGTCAATCAAGAGGCATTGATGAATCCCCGTGATTAACAACAATGAGATCTACCATTGATGTATGCAGATCTTAGGGCACTATGAATCTCTAACCTCAATCCCAGATGATGTGTTGGAGTCGATGGGATAAGATTTCTTAGAAGGAGGGCCTTAAGGAATCCCACATCATCCAACGTGAGCATAAACAAAAGGATTTGAAGAACTGAAGATGAAAGATTTTCATTAGCAAGTGGTAAGGGAGTTGAGTGACTTTATTCATGGGTTAGCAGTGATTGGAGTGGAAAGTATGGAAGTGATGAAATGGAGTAGAAAGTAATGGAATGGATGGAATGGTAGAGGGAAAAAAAAATGTATAGGCATATCATGGTGTTGGTGAATGAGCATGATGAGCATAATGTCTTCTTAGAAGCATTCTTGGCATGGTTAATGTAGAAAAGAAACTTGACTTATGAAATATTGGTCTTTGTATGGTTTGCACATCAATCTCTCCATTTGTTAAGTGCTCAATCCATTTGAAAATTTGAGACAAAGTCTTCAAGAATCACTCATGCATGTATTAACCTTCTTCGATCTTCCAAGGTCTTGCAAAACATAAGCACTTACCTGCAATAAAATGTGAGAACATGGAGAAGAGAGGTGTATGGGATATCTTCATCCAAGACATATGCAAAAAAAAAACATGTAGTTACTTATAAAACAAATCCAAAGAAAATAATTGAAACAAAATTCATTTTATACCTATTCAGGGGTGTTGGCCAACATATACTACCCAACAGTGTTTCGATCATAACTTCTTTGTTTCTCGTCCGATTTGAGTGATTCCAAATAAAAATAAAATTATATTCAGAGGTCTATGTCCATTAGAAACAGTTTTTGAAAATTCCATGTGATGATATGCCAAATATGCTCAGTAACACCCTGCATGACAAGTGTTTTTCGAATTTTGGACTAGACCAAAAGTCACGGTTTTAGGCATAAATTTTTCGTTTGATGACGGATTGATGTGATTCCAATTGGAGATGAAAATATATTCATGTAGGTATCTCCAATAGAAATAGGTTTTAATGAAAAGAGGAATTGATGAGTCAAATTTACCAATGAACAGTTGGGAAGACAGATTTGTCAAAATGCAGATTTATGACAAGCAGTCAGTGTTTTGGTCATAACTTCCTCATATGATATCTGAATTGAGTGATTCAAATTTCTTTGTAAACTATATTCATAGGGGAATATACCATTGAAACATATTTTCAATATCTATCTAATAAGACATCCAAAAAGTGATTGTCCCAACTCTGTTCCTAAGTTGCCTGCTTGACATCCTGTTAGTATTTTGACCATAACTTTTTAGTTTGATGCCCAATATCAAAAATTCAAATTGATTTGTCAACTAGATTCAAAGGGATACTTGGGATGTAAACAGGTTTTGAAAATAAATCCATTTGGTCTCCCAAAAAYGGACTATCCCAACTGTGTTTTAGTAAAAATTTCAAGCCAAAATGCCACAAAAATCCAATAAATGAAATATGGCTCTAAAAAAGTGACCGGAATAGTTGTGAATGTTTTTAAAGATATAAATTTCAATAGAATACACGCCCATACCAAAAATTTCAAGCATTGAGTACCTATATTGATTTACACAGCGTGTTGCAGCAACTGATAAAACTTTAAAAAAATGATAATTTTTGAAAGAAAGTGTTGGCATGTTTTACAGGCAGCGTATGCTTGTCATTGATGGAAAGTACAGTAACGATGATGGCTTGAATACAGCAACGATGATCAGCAGTGCAGTGATAATCGAGGAAGAGCAGCAACCGTGATCGTTGGATCAACAATTAGAATTATTGATGGCTGTCAGATCTCAATGTAGACAAGAAGAGTGCACTGAAGAGGAGGATAGATCTCAGGCATTAAATCCAAGTGCGGGATCCGACCATCATCGGATCAAGGAGAACCTACACGTTCTTTAAAGTGCAAGGAGTAGTGGGCTCACAAAATCCCGAAAGAAGGAGGACCGTCCATCATCAGGCAGGACACGTGGGGAAAGATCGTCAGTTCGTTGACTGGAGAGACAAAGGAAAAGGGTTCCCTAACCACTCTCAAAAATGTGATATGTGAAAATCACGATATCGAGGCGACAGGATTCAAGGTCTGATCTGGACCGTCGTCTCAGTCCATTTCGGAGTTTCTTGGATCGAGATTTGGAGATGTCAAGAATAATAACCACAGAAATCATGAAATCACGATATAATGCGGAATCCGCAATAAATTGAGATCAAAGGTTTGATCTGTACCGTTGATCCTAGTCCATTTCATAGTTTTGCGCGGATCGAGTTGGATATGTCAAAGAATATGAACATCAAGAATCCAGAAATGAATATTATGTGGAATCGCTGACTTAATCTGGTATCCGGATCAAGGTTTGATCACGGACCATTGATCGATCCATTTTGGAGTTTCCACGAATCGAGAGTTGGAATGTCAAAAGAATAATAACCAGGAATCCCAATCATGATATGTCGCGGCTTAATCGCGGTGAATCAAGATGTGATGATAAGGGCGGATTGATCAAACCCCTTTTAGGAGTTTCAAGGATCGAGACTTTGTAGTGACAAGAACATCAAGATGAAATCATGATATCTCTTGAGAAATCGCGAAATAGTCGAGTAGATGAATCAAAGTGTTGGTCGGAACCGTTGATCCGCCATTTAGAGTTTTGAGATGCGTGACTTGGAAAGTCGAAGATGCTTCGTCTCCAATTCACAAAATGTGAAATACTTAAAAGCGCTTTGCATAAAGAACATTATATATTATAGCCCTTGGTTACATCGACAAGAGATGGAGGAAAGAGCTATAGCAATAGCTCCTTTTCGGGGACCGCGACTAGGAATGTCGAGACACATGGTCACCACGAAAGCCAAAATGTTGAAATGAATACAAGATCCCTTAGAATCAATCGATGGTGCTTGGAGTGAATTTGAACAAGGTCGGACTAATGTAATACGTGTGATTAATAGCTAGAAACTATTGATGGTCTACGAGAGAATTTGAAAGAGATTTTCTCTGATAATGATCATGAGAGGAGATGAAGAGTCTCTAAACTTCGTCCAGTGAAGCAAGACGATTCTTAGGGATTGTGGATGGATGAGCATTGAATTATAGCTGAAACATAAGGCATAAGCTCGTGTGCTAGAAAGAAGGCGATGAGTCTCAAAATGTCGGAGATTTGAGGAATCCTACGTGGCGAGAACACCCGGTGATGTTGAGCGTGTAGTATACGAGAGAAGTGAAGAGGATGCGATGATCAAGAAAAACGCAGAGATAATGCGGGGAAATTGGTGGGGTGTGAGCATGTGGCCGAGGGAAAATATTGCCTTCTACAGAAGTAGCCACCGAGGGATAAGAATGTGGAACAAAGAGAGAGGAGTGGTGTTGTTGTAAATTGGGAAGGATTCAAGTGTGAAGGCTGAGCTTCAGTGCGAGAAATGCAGGAAGGTTACATTGAAGGGATATGGTTCAGAGAGTATAAAAGCTGAGAGCGAAGGTGCAAAGTCACGAGAGAACCGATGCAAACAAAGCGAGTAGTGTAACAAAAGCAGCATTAAGGTGAGTAAATGGTGAATAACTTTACTATCGCGTAATAAGTTTTAGTAACAGGAATTTATATGTCGATTGGTTGGGAGGTGCTAGGGAAATTTGCTGGTGTCCTCCAAGGTTCAAGTGGAATTGCTTGGGCTGGTTGGTACTTCCTTCTAGTTGGTGCTAGAGAAACCAGAGTTGGTGCTTCCTTCTAGTTAGAAGCTAGAAACTAGGGGAGTTGGTGCTGCTTCTGGTTATTTCAGAAACCGAGGGGTTTGGTGCTTCCTTCTCTAAATAAGAGTTACTGATTGCAAAGCAGAGGTTGTAATCCTACAATGAGTTGGGAGTACTCATATGTATGATAATGTAAAAGATGTAAATAATACTTATCATATAAAGAAAAGGTTTACACAATATGGGTTTCCTCTAGAATTATCTGTCTCTGTCTTTCTCATATATGTGATTGATGTTAGGAATATTCTTGCTTATTTCCTTGCATTATTGCGATCATCTTTGAAGTGCCTTGTAAAGATTTAAAGAAGCATAGTGTTTTAAACACGGTGACAATTGGATTCACCTCTCGATTGTCTAATAGTGGTATGGTCGACCCCTTTTATCTAGGGTAGATAGAGCTTAAACATGTCAAGCCAGCAGAAAATTCAACCAATAAGGCCCCTCGTTCAATGGAACAACTTTTACATACGGAAAGTTAGAATGAGAACCTACATAACCAACTTTGGAAGTGCGAATGTAGGATGTGGTAGATGTGGTTATGTAAAGCCAGGTTGTGCTATATAAGGATGACAAACTAAATTTAGCTTCAATGCTAAGGAAATGAATTATATCTTAGTGGGCTTCTGAAAGAAGAATTGATAAAACATGCACCTACAAGGCGCCAAAGAAATGGGACAAACTCGACTACAGAAGTTATGAGAATTAATGAAGGTAAAGTTTACCAAGAAAAACAAAACCTACAAAATATAGTTTGAATAGTTGAAGATGAAAGGAAAGATGGCTTGTTGGAAAATACTTTGAGAGTAGAAGAAATGGGCAAATGCAATGAAACCACTTGGTGAAACAATTGAGGAAACCTCTTTAGTTCAAAATCTTGAGATCTATCAGGAATGGTTTGTAGAAGGTCTACCTTTATAAAACAACAATGATCAAAAAACCTTGCGGTTGAAATACTTCTAGGAACATTATTTGCATATGAAATAGGAAATAGTTAAGAATAAACCCACCTCGAGAGAAGCATCATTTAAGGAATGAGGGACTCTACAGGCAGGAGTAAAATTAAAACAAAATTGTGAAGAGCTGGAGAAGAGAGGTCTGAGGGAAAATAAAGTGGCTAACAAATGCTTTAAGCATTGGTAGGATGGGTCATTTTGCAAGAAATAAATGTCCCCACAAAGGAAAGGATGGAAAAAGGACTGTGATGATAAAGGGAGAAATACAAACAATTTATTTAAAGAGGAATAACTGAAGAAAAGTCTTTTGTACAAACAATAAGTGATGATCCTTCAGATGATGAGAACAATGATTCATCTATTGAAGACAAACTAAATGACTTCATATTATGTCCAAAGAGGACTATGAAAATAAAAACACAGGGAGTGGTGTTAATGAAAGAAGAAGTTGTGTTTGACATGAAAGGAGAACTGATGCATTGGAAGAGATTGACAAACTAAGAATCAAGAAAAAAAAGAAAAAAAAAAAAAAAAAAAAAAAAAAAAAAAAAAAAAAAAAAAAAAACCTAATGAAGACCTTGTCATACTAAAAGTAGGAGTGGAAGAGGCAAAGAAAATCAGAGAGAGATTGGAAACAAAACTATGCAGGAAAACGAGATGAGATGTGAATCATTAGAACAAAGGAAAAGTGGTGAAAAGAGGAAAGAGAAATGGAGAATTTTCAAGCCCTGTATAATCAGAGTCTGTCAAGTGTCAAAGCCTCAAAGGATTAGCCACCATTATGATTATAAAGGGAATCAAAGAAACAGAAAAGCTGGTTTTAGGATATGAAGAGGATCAAGCGATTGAGGAAGCAGGGAAATGAAGAACTCCATCAAGTTTGTCAAAGGTGCAACCAATGACAATAACAAAACTACAGAAACAAAGGAAGAAAATTAGCCGCCTAGGACGAGTAAAGAGAAAGGTGCCAGTATTGAATCTGTATAACGAAGAAACAATACTCTCTCTACTGAAAGACGTCATCGACAAAGAGAGAAAGAAATCGATTTGCTCAAAGACAACCATTTTCCAAGTACAAAAATTTTTCTATGGCTATTGTTTCGTTTGTTCTAACTTTGGTCCTAAAACTTTTAAAATTGTTCGCTAAGACCTAGACATGAGAAATTAAGGTTTTAAAGGAATAAATACTCCCCACAAAAAATAATGATACAGTCAAGAAATAATCCCTTCACGTGTTGCAAATTGCCAAATTAAGTCTGACACATACAACTAAAGAGGCCAAGAAATAATCCTTGGTGAATAAGTAGGAAACACTGCAACAAAAAGTTTGAATTATTGAATAATGAGTTTGAATGATAACACATCATAACTTTGGACATAAATCCTTTGTTGCAATAGGTTAGGAACTATAGACTAGATTTGAAATCCTATTTGAAAATGCTCAAAGCTTTGGAAGAAGAAGAAGTAACAAGTGTGGATTAGTATTATGCTGCTCAAAAAATGAAACCTTGGTATATATACAGTGGATCATCCAAACACATGATGGGAGACAAAAGGCAAGTTCTATCTCTAAGTAAAAACAAATGTCAGGAAGTGTAACCTTTGGAAACGATGCTCTAGAAGAGAAAATACAAAAAGGCAAAGGGATGAGTGAGCTTAAAATGGAAAAAGAAAAAGCCCAAGATGTTCTACTTGTGGATGAATTTCGAAGCATAACACAACAGGTGTAAGTCAAATGTGTGAGAGGATGCAGTGTTGTTCACGTCCAAGAATTTTACCAAAGATAAGTCTTGTAAATCGGGGACAAGTGGTGGCCAAAGGCATAAGAACGGAAAATAATGTATGTGTTGAAAGAAAGAAAATAAGAGAAAGAATTTCATCCTAAAGCTTTATGATGAAAGATGGTTATGGCATATGAGACTTTGACACCTAAACACGACCCTTAATCAAACTCAAAACCTGAAGCATTAAAAGATCTTAGAGAATATCAAACTAAGCTTCAATGTGTAAACCTGTCAAAGTGAGAAGGGGAAGCAAAAAGCAGAACTGTAATTTAAGTCAAGAGCTTTACTTCAACAGAGAAAACCCTCCAACTAGTTCATATGGTTATGTGGACCATCAAAGTGAGGGAAGTCCACGAGGAGAAAACTACTTCATGTTGATTGTCGATGATTACTCGGACTACTTGGGTTTCCTTTCTCAAAAGAAAAGCTGAAACATTTGAGAAGTTTAAGATATTTAAGGCTTTAACTTGGAGCTCAAACAGGGAAGAGGTTAAAGGCGATAAGATCAGACCCGGGGAGGAGAGTTTATGTCAAGAGACTTCAAGGATTTATGCGATGAGCATGGGATCAGAGAATACACAATCCAATAACTCCACAACAAAATGGAGTAGTTGAGAGGCAAAACAGAACAACAGGAAATGGCTAGGTCAATGAATGAGAAGAACATTGGTCAAAACCTACTGGGTAGAAGCAATACACGCAGGCAGGTCCATGTGCTTAACAAAGCCCACCTGAGAGACCAGTGACAAGACACCTTATGAATTATGGTTTTGGAGAATGCACCTCAATCAAACACCCAGGTCTTTTGGGAGTAAATGCTACATAAAGAATGTGATGAACCTCGGAAAATATAATACAAAGGGATGATGAAATTATTTTCTTAGGGTATGCTACAAACAATAAGAGGAATCACAGATATAATAAGAGGCATAAAATGGTTGACTGTATAAATGTAAAAATTGATGAAGGAATCCAATCAAGAGAGGTACACAGTAATGAGTCCTCTAAAGAAGACACAACTAAAAGTAGACATGAAGTCGAAAGAATGAGAAAATGAAAATTTTGAATCGAGATGAGACTTGAACTACTCAGACGGAACTCCATCGGCTTGTCAACTACAAATTCTTCCTCCGTAATCATTCAAAAGAATCATCACGCAAGTCAAATAATTGGAAGAGAAAAAAAGACAAAGGTGTACAAACGAGGAGAAATCTAATCAAAAACCACCGAGACAATCTCATATAGCTCCATATCCATGTATGTTGGAACCCAAGAATATTAATGAAGTGAGCAAATATGATCACTGGGTTAAAACAATAAATGAAAGACGTCATTGAAAAACAATACATAGAATAGTTCGAGGCACGAAGGTAAAAGCGTCATTGGCTCCAAATGGATGCAGAATAAGTTGAATGAGAAAGGACAGAGTTACCGCCGAGGAACAAAGCGAGGTTAGTGCTTAAGGCTATGCTGGATAGAAGAATAGGACTTTGATGAAACATTTCGCCCGTAACAAGATTAGAAGCTATCGAGAATGTTTTCTTTCCTATGCTTGATAATAAAAGGTTTAAAGTCTACCAAATGGATGTCAAGTCAACCTTTCTCAATGGATATTTAAGTGAGAAGTCTATATGAAACAAGCAGAGGGTTTCAGTATGCGATAACCACGACTTAGTATCCCAAGATGACTTTATTTGGTTTAGAAACAATCCCTCGAGCTTTGGTATCTGTTGGATCATTATCCTCAAGAACAAAGGGTTCAAGGAGCAGTGACAACCATTGTATACCAAAGCAGGATAATGATTTCTCATAAATATTTAATTATGTAGATGACATCATCTTTGGAAGAAATAATGCTTCATTGGTTTTCTTCTGCCATGTAGTTTGAATTTAAAATGTCTATGATAGAAGAACTATCATATTTTTTTGCTTCATGACCAAATTAATTACAGGAATACAAATAGCCATAGAAAAAAAAAAAAAAAATATCTAAGAGAAATGTTGAAAAAGGTTTCAAATGGAAGATTCTAAACATGTGGAATTTTCTATAGTAGCGGATGTAACAAATTAAGCAAGGATGATTATTCACTTGATGTTGATCAAAACTCATATCAATCAATGATAGGAAAAGCGCTGCCATCTGACATCTCGCCCATACATAATACATGTTGTAGGAATGGTGGGAGAATATGAGGCTACCCAAAGCAATTCATTTTACAGGTGTCAAAAGAATCTTCGAGTATTTAAAAAAGCAATGATTTATGGTCTGTGGTATACTAGAAATCAAAATCTTGGTTATTTTGCTTATTAGGATCTTGATTGGGCAAGCGTATTTGATGAAGAGAAAACACGGTGGAGAGCATTCTTCTGGTGACTCTTTAGTAGCACAGCAAGTAAAAGAACAAGTTTATTTCTTTATCAACCAGTGATTCATTTACTCTGCTACCTATTGCTGGGAGTATTATGGATGGATTCGGTTGCTTGTAGACTTAGAGGTAAAATACAATGCAGTCCCAATGATCATTTGTGATAACACTAGTGCCATCGGTGTGTCTAAAAATATTGTATTCCTCCCAAGACCAAGCATATTCCCATAAAATGTCATTTTATGAGAGCAAGTCCCCAATCGGGCTGTTCGGGTCCATTGCACATTCCCTCACAAAGTCATTGAGGACATATTTACTTAACCCCTAGCCAAGACACCTTTGAATATCTCGGTGAAGTTGGGTGTCATTTAGTCTCTACATCTAAAAGGTCCATCTTGTTAGGAGAGGGATTTTTTGTATTGTTTGAATATCTAATGCCTCCTAAAATTACTGCAACACCTCAGGGGGAGTATTTCTCTTCTTTGACATTGATGACAAAGGGGGAGAAAAGAATTCGGGTGCAGTGCCTTAGTTGCCATCAATGACAAAGGGAGATTGTTGGCATGTTTTCTAATTAGCGTATGCTTACTCATTGATAACCGTGCTTGATGATGATGGCGAATGCAGTATGTCAGGAGAGTGAATGCGATGATAATTGGGAAGAAGGCGACAGCGTGATCATGGATCTATATTAAATTCGATGGTTGTCTGAAGGAATCTCCAATGCAAGACAAGAAGAAGCATTGAAGAAGGGAGGATGAATCTTTCGGGCACCTAAATCCAAGTCTTGGGATCCGACCATCGTCCAGATCAAAAAGGAGAACTGCATGTTCTTTAAAGAAGTCCCAAAGGTAGCGGAGCTCACAAAATCCCGAAGAAGGAGGATAAAGTCATCATGAAGGCTTGAGGACGTGGGGAAAAGTCACGTTAAGTTCTTGTTGGAGAGTCAAAGGCAGAGGTTCCCCTAACCTCAGTGCGATATGTGAAATCACGACTTAATATGAGCCGTCAGATCAAGGTTTGATCTGGACCATTGATCGATCCATTTAGGAGTTTCCTGGTCGAGAGTTAGAATGTCAAAGAATAATAACCACAAGAAGAATCGAAGCTCGCGATATCATTGGAAAAGCTTAATGCGAACCCGTAAAATCAAGGTTTGATCTGGTCCGTTGATCCCAATCCATTTTGAAGTTTATTGTGGATCGAAAGTTGGAGATTTCAAAGAATAATAACCACAAGAATCGCAAAATCGCGAAACGCAAAGCCCCAATTCGCGAAGAGTTGATCTGAGCTGTCAGATCAAGGTTTGATCTAGACCATTGATCGGTGATGCCATTTCGAGTTTTGTGGATCAGAGTTGGAATGTCGAGAACCCACCGAAATCGAAATGCGTGATATCGTCAGCGACTTAATACGTGATCAGAATCAAGATGTAATGCGGACCATTGATCTGAACCCATTTTGGAGTTTCCAGGATCGGGACTTTGTAGTAACAAGAACACTAAAAATCAAGAATCGCCGAGAAATGCAAAGAATGAAGCTGAGCGTCGGATCAGTTTTGATCCGGGACCCAGATTGATCCATGTTTAGGGTTTGAGGATGCATAACTTGGAGAGTGAGATACCTCATCTCGGATTCCGCGAAATACAAATGTGAAAACTTTTGCATAAGGTTATCAGTCCACGACCCTTGAAGTCACATCGATTGAGAGATGGAGGAAAAGAGCTAGAGCAACCAAGCTAATTTTTGGGGATGGCCAGAATGTCGAGACATGGTCAAAGAAGCCGAAATTCCTAAATGAATAAAGAAGATCCCGCTGGAATGCTTGGTGGGTGAATTGAACAAGATGGGAGGGCTGTAGCACGTCGCGATGCTGCTTTAGAAACTATTGATAGTCTCTTCGAAATTTGAAGACCTATATTAACGATAAAGCTAGAGAACGAAAGTCTCTAAGCTTAGATCCAGTGAAAAATGATTACAGGGGATTGTGGATGAGATGGCGTTGAAGTCATGGCGAAGCGAAGGCATAAGATCAACTTGTGTGCGAGAGAAGACAGTGAGTCTCTGGCTGCGAAGGTTGAGAATCGTAAATACCCGATGATGAGCAGCGTGGTGAGAACCACTAGAAGATGAAAGGATATTGATGGCCTAAAGGCAAAAAGCACTTGATATATGCGAGGAGATTGGTGGGGGTGTAAGCATGCCGAGGCATGGAAAATATTGCATGCACAAAGGAACACGGGGACTATAAGAATGCTGGAACAAAGAAGAGAGGATGGAGTGTTGTTGTGAAATTAGGGAAGGATTCAAGTGTGATCAAGGAGACAGAGTGCAGGTGCAGAAATGCGGTAGAAGGTTGCATTGAAGGAAGGGATAAGATGCATAGAGAGTATAAAAAGGTAGAAGAAGCGAGAGAGTACAAGAGGGTGAGAAGACAGCGATCCCAAGCGAGGCGGTAATTATAACGAGGAAACAGTGACAAGGCTGGTAAACCATTGAATAACTTTATATCACTATAATAAGTTTAGTAACAAAGGAATTTCTCGGGGTGGTTGGGAGGTGCTAGGGAGGATTTGTGGTTTCCTCAAAGGTTCAAGTGGAGGTGCTTGAACGTAGGGAGTTAGTGCTTCCTTCTAGTTGGTTCTAGAGAAAACAAAGAGTTTTTTGTGTGTAAGTTGGTGCTTGTATAAATCCTGTTGGTGTTGGAACATTTATGGATTTGATGCTTCCTTCTAGTTGGTGCCTAGAGAAAACCCGGGGTTGGTGCTTCCTTCTAATGGGTGCTAGAAATAGAGTTGGTGCTCTCAAACAGGACGAACTTGCAAAAACCCGGTTATGCTCACAATGAGTTGGTGCTCATATGTATGATAATGTAAAAAGAATGTAGATAATACTTATCATATAAAGAAAAGAATTTTTACTGTGGAACGAGAATACTCGTCTGTCTTTCTCATATATGTGACTGATGACTGAATATTTTTACTGTATTTCATTATTTTGATCATCTTTGAGTGCGCATGAAATTTAAAAGAAGCATAATTGTTTAAGCGGTGACAAATGATTCACCCTCCCTCTCAGTTGTCTAATAGAAGTCCATGAATCAAAGGTTACAAGCGACGAGATGATATATGAAAGGTGTCCTTTTATTTCTAAGCGAGGATACTAATGCTTAGGGAACTAAAATATCAATTCCATTAAGCATTTATTGAAAATCCATTCATTACCCCACCCTGCTTTACTTGAAAAAATGAATTAACAAGTATAAGAATACTTCCAATGAAGCCACTTACGTATCAAAGTCTCAAATATGCTCATACACACAAGTGGAAAATATAACTTTATAAATACCAGGATATGAAAGACCAAATTCCCTTGAAATGATAGTGCCAATAATTGCTGAAGTATAACATGGAAGGCTGCGGATTGGTGACAGTTGAACAAGATTCAATACTCAGTCCTTGTTCCCTTGATTTCCTATAGATGTTACACCATGGTACTTTAGAAAATTGATCATCTAAATCTGAGGAAGAGATTCATGTCCAGTGACCATTATGTAGAAGATGCTTCACTTTTAGGTTCCAATGTCTGGTTTTCCTTCAGTTGTTGATCTTGTCGGTTTGTTGATGATGATAACAAACTTCATTTTCAATTCTTGGACTTACAAACTGCCCAAACCTCATATGGATTTGTTGCAATGTGTAGGTGAGGCAGGATAAGTGTTAAAAATCTAGAGAGGATTTGTGCAGAATTAAGTCTTAAGAAGTATACTACTTTATTATGGTTTGGGTGCGAGGTGGGTTGAACAAAAAGTTGTGTAGGGCATGGAGGAGCTTGATGAAAAGTTAAGTATGGAAAGTATAGTTGATTGGTTTGTGTGGATGACCTTAATGGAAAAATAGGATGTTTGGGCGAAGAAGATCTTGTAGAAGTAACAGGATTGGTGGTTTCCTGCAACATGAGGGAAAGTAGTGATGGGATCATAAGATGGGCCATACCAACCTTGTGAACAAGGTAGGTAATTTGGGGTGTTAGGGTTTCCATGGTACCATTGGCCGGTATTTATTTGTAGTAAGAAATGGAGGATAAGAGTTTTGAATCTACATGCTGAGCCATGATTTGTTGTGGTGAAATTGTACCTGTCTAAGTCTCTTGATATATTTTTCTAATTTGGGTAGGAGGGAGCCTTTGATGTTGGGCAGCTCAAGTCGCATATGCCACAGAGTAGCAGAACTAGACTATCCAAAGGGAAATCCATTGCAATATGTTTCTTTTGGCACCGAGGACAAACTGTTTCTTTGGGTTCCTCCCATTTCTTCTTATCCTTCAAAATATCCAATTGTGAATGTAATGAGCTAATTATCGACTTTAAAAATTTCAATTGAATCACTGATTTTAGCTCCTATAACTTTTGTTTTAAATAAAATTTAAAAGATTGAAGGCTCACTAGAATCCTTACCAATCTTGAAGTTCCCTCTTGATACCTTCTACATAACTCACAAATATCATCATATGAGTGAATTTAATACATCACTGTTCCCCATCAAATTTAAGATTTATAAAGATTCATCATGGATTCCTTTGAGTAGGAGTATTTTAAAGGTCTCTTTTCCCAATTGTTTTTGTTTGGATATTTGAAGGTTGTATTGAAAGAACTCCACATATTCCTCAAACTCTCTTCTTCTCCTTGTGTCATTCAAAGATATCGTCATTGACCTTGCAATAATATTGGTACCTTTGTAAGAATACATATTTCATGTCTTCCCAGGTTTGTATAGAATTCCCACTGAGGCTCATGAACCATTGGAGGGATGTTACTTTTAGAGTAAGGGGAAAAAACATTCAACTTTTGATCATTAGTAAAATATTTATAACCTCTACAAAGAACTTCAAATTGAAATAAGAATGCATCAGGGTCTTCATTTGCCAAACCGTGAAAAATTGGTAGATTGGATGGGGGAATGCATTGCATTTGTACCACTCCTTCAGGATCTCTGATGGGAATTCAAAGGTAACAACTTTTGTCTCCTTCTTACCTGTCATCTTTTTGTTGGATTCTTCATGTGCTATCTTAAGGCTCCTTCTTCAAATGTTCTTGTCAACTTGTGAGTAGGATGGGTGGTGCCTACATCACCACTAAGAGAAATGATAAGATTTAGGATCAAAAAATAAAAACTAAATGCCAAAAAACTAAATTCAAAGAAACCTACATGCCTTGACCCTTCACCTCGAGGTCAAGAACATGTAAGTGAAACAATATCCATTGGACTTGTGCACCACATGATAACTTCCGACCTTGGCCAAAATGTTTGGCTCTAAATATGTCCTAAAAATCAACCTCTATACATCATCCAAAGGTAGGCGCTGACAAAAGAATTTTACTTGTTGCCTACAAAGGTTCTAACACCTTAAGATCTTCAATACCCAACCTCCATAGATGCAGCAACACCTATAAAAGAGACAACAATAAATAAAGGGAAGGCCAGTTATTCATTTGAAAGGAACAACTGTTTTTCCTTTCAAATGAACAACAATTTTCATGAAGGGAACATCATTTGTTCCTTTCAAATGAAAAATAACTACACTCAAGAAAGATTAGCGCCGAAGGCAGCGATTGTTCGCTTTCAAATGAACATCAACTACACTCAAAGTAACAACAGTCATGTGAAAGGAACGATAACTATTCCTTTCAAATGAACAACAACTTCACTCAAAGGAACAACAGTTACTACATTGGGATGAATTAATGTTGAATTAATTGCATTGTGGTATTTTCCCAACTATTCAATTGTCAGCCCAAGGAAGTCTTTTATTTCAAACTTACCGTGCACAATATATGCAAGCAAGAAATTCCAAATAACACTATTATCTATTTAATAAAATAAAACACATAACTTAAAATCAATCAAATCCCCTCTTTCTTGAAAATACACTTTCGGTGAAATAAAACCGATACCACCTCTTACATAATCTTTCTTGAAAATATACTCAGCTGAAATAAAACCATTACCACACTCTTACATAAATTAAAGGAGTATTAACAAAATGAAGTAACAACAACATGAATTTAATCTTACTGTAAGAGCAATCTAATAAACAACACACAACTGTAAGCAGTTATCAACTAATCATAAACCAAGATAAATTAAGACAATGAAAAGAAAAATACAAGTAAATGAATAAGACCAACACATACCAGATTGAGGGGGGCCTGCCTCACCTAGCATGCATGGCCAAAATACTTACAAGATTAAGAGAAAGTTGCACATAATTGCAGATCCATCAGCTCCTTTGTATTATTGAAGAAAACTCAGAAATTACATAAGTTCAGCGCTTTCTTTCAAATAAATTCTATATAATTTAATGAATGACTCTGTCCTGATTGAAGAGGTCTTATTTATACAAATCAAATTCCCAAATCCCTGGGTTTCTCAAACAAATTGCTAAGTTTAGAGAACCGGTCGCAACTATAAATCTAGAAAATACCCTTTTAAAGAACCAGTGATTTCTCTCAAACCGTAGCTCCAATTGGAAAACGACCCACAATGAACTCAATTGGGCCCATTCTGAACAACACCCATGTCTCAGATTTTCGATATTCATCCACATATTCTCACAATATTCCACGCAAATTCGTCTCTCCTTATCTGCCACGTTTTTCACTAAAAACGGTTAACCACGAGCTGGAACTCACATGTGTCATTTGGAGGTTGGAACCTTGACTGATGCAACTATTGCTACATAAAATCACTCGTCAAATGATCATCAGAAAAATCATGCATAATAGTTTTTAATTCATTAAAAATGAAGGAAGAATAATCATTATTAACCACTAAAGCATAACGGGAATAATATGTCATTTTACGAGCAGTTGTAGCAAATGTATGGCAAATGGAATGATAAATGAACGATAATAGGAAGGAGAAGGGATGGAATGGATGTCTATAGATAATGAAAATATGGACAAATATGTGATCCAACAGAAAGTTACTATCAATATATACTAAAGTGTTTATCTAATTGCCTAAACTAAGTACTTTTCTGAAGTGGTTTTGATGTTGTCATAATTATTATTTTACTGTCGTTGCAAGTGTTTTGACAACCTATTGAAGTAATTTATTGAATTGTTTTAAAATATTGAAATTGTGAGTGACAAGCTACTATCAAATTTTCAAAGTCTTTATATCCTTTTTGTCATCACAAACTTGCAATTTCTAGACATGTTGATGTTACTATAAACTCTATCTTATGTCTATACATGAGAGTCTTTAAGTAGCATATTTATATCTTAAAGTCACTGATTTGCAACATTAATATCATTGTTTATCACTAATGTTTGTTGTTTCATTGGTAAAGGGCATGTACCTTTCATTTCCTTTTCCTTTCCCCCCTTTAAACTTTACCAAGTGATTTATTTCCTTGAGTGACCTAGAGAGAGGGGTGGGTATTACCTGGTCTTTTTCCCCTTCATCAACCAACTAGGTCTTTAGACATCCCCTTGGAGTGAGTTTCTTCTCCTCCTAAATAGAAAGAGGTATCAAATTTGGGTGATAGTGATAGGACTACCTTTGTGTTACATTAATCTAGGCCTACTTTCCTTTAGGCTTTAGGAAAATATAGATTTGTCTATTGAAGAACTGACAAATTTTGAGGTGGTACAAATAGAATGGGCTGGTGGTTAAATGGTTTTTTTGAGACCTCCTACGAATGGGAGATGGGTATTGAACCTAATAGGTGTTAACTATCCTATTGAAGGTATTGAACCTATGAATGAGGATATGTAACAGATGTGCACACAAGAGGAGGGAGAATATATTGCTATGGACTCTTCAGGGAATTAGGTGGGGTGGGAAGGAATTTTCCTATTGTGGTTGTGTCGGGGATTCCATTGAGAAAGAAGGTGTTAATGCCTTCTGTTTGGTAGGACAGTTATAATCGCCCTCGGGGGTGGCTACAATGCTGAGGGACCCTATGGACATTCAACGAGTGTGGTACTAAATGATCAAAGGACACATATATGTGAAGTGGTCCAATTGATCACATAATTCACATGGGAAAGTACGCTATGATTTTACTGAAGTGGACACATAATAAATGTGGGAGTGACTAGACTTTGTGGATACTGTTAGTTGCGATAATCACTAAATTGATTATGGCATGGAAATTTGACAAAACCGCTACCAATGTGTCTCCAAATTGGGGGAGATCGGGACAATGATGGGTGTAGTTTCCATACTATGAACATATAGCATAGGAAATGTAACATGCCCACTATAATCTCCACTTTAATTAATTCATAATTTAGATATGAATGTGGATACATGGAAAAGCGTTGTAATATGCGAAATGTGTTTTTTTTATTTTAATAAATACAATGTGATACCAACTTCTAGGAATATAGATATAGATTGGGGGGCGATTAATCCACAAGAGAAAGAGAAGACCTAGGGAGTGTCTAAGGGGGGCCCAAGGGGAAATGGTTTATGGGTATTAATCCAAACCCAATTTTTCTAAATTTTATTGTCATTGGGGCTAACTTCTATTTTTCTATTTGAGTGTATGAGAGCCCAATCATTAAATGCATGTAAGAGGGTGGGTGTGAGAGTCACATCCCATAGTTATTGGAAGCATGGGGCTAAAGCAATCAACATCGGGCAAAGTGAGCAGTCAATTGTATTAAAAAAATAGAGGAAATTCGTATGGGAGGATTGGGAAAATTTTCACATTCAATTTTGGCATGAAAAACAACAAAGATCAAGAAAAAAAAAAGCACCAGATTATTTTTGGAATGCTTTGGAGCTAGAAATTGAAGATCTGGGTTGTCAGGCCTAAGGAGTGAACCCCTATGTGAGTTGCACTATAACAACCAAAGTTTGTTGTTGGTTGCTGGTAGTTTTCCTGGTAGTGAGTTCCCTTGAGTTCCCAATAGAGATATTCCTAGATACCTAAGCCAAAGAGACCATGATAAAAGAATGGGATGTGTGATGGAGTGAGATCGGTGAAGGTGTACATTCCTTGCGTTGGGAAGGTCAAGAGGAAGAGAGTTGGAAGAAATTCGGGATAGATGTAGGAGAATATCAACGGGTTGTGTGATAGTGAGATGTGAGTGGATTGTGAGAGGCACCCTTCTCTAGTGGATTCCTAGCCCCAACTCAGGGGTGACTTGCTATTGAGATTTAGAAAAATAGGTCTATGGTTGGGTGGAACATCCTTCTGAAGCAATTGGTTTCAAAAGTATTTTAAAAGACAAGTTCTTATCTATTTTATGAGTTTAATTGTTGTGCTTAGCTTTGTGTATGTGAATGGTTTATTTGTTGTTGTGAATGAGTGTATTAGTTGAATTCATGTTCATTTAGAATGTCATAGATGCAATTCATTATGGGTATTAGAATCTGGTTAAAAATGTGTATAAAGCATAGTTGGTAAGCTACAGTAAATGGGTCAGCAAGAAAATTTTGATTTTATGTGTATTCTGCGAGGTAATGTTCCTCGGTTAATATGGGGGACGCTATAGGAAAATTTGGTAGGAAATATTTTATTGCATGGGGGGGTAGACTTCTTTGAAGGGTCTATTGATGCTCCTACTAGAGGGGTGGGAAATAGTGATGTTTCCATGGGTAGATGGATAAGGTTCCTTCACTCTGGAAGAGTGGGACACATGTTTGTTGGGTGACCCTATGCTTTCTAGAGAGCACATGGGGGTTGTACTCTAGAGGTGGTTTGATTATTTTCCTCATCCTTTTTCTTCTTTCCCCAAGTATTGACATTCTTTCCCCAACCTGTGTGACTAGGTTGTGGAAATAATGGGTTAACTGGGGTCTACATGGGTAATGCAACTATTTGAGTTGGAAGTGAAGGTACTGGTACCATAGATGATGGATCAAGATACCAAACAAGTATTTCTATCACCATGTTGGGAAGCATGAGTGTAGTTGATTCCTGGTATGGCATAAATATAGGTGATGAGAAGAAGAAAGGGACCTGGGTTAAGGGATGGGGAATGTGTAACACCCTTGTTTTCCCTAGCATGTAAATATAATTATTTATTTCTAAAATACTATGGACATGTCTCTTATGTGTGAATTTTGGAAAATGATGAACCTTTGTTAAGAAGGTAATGTAATTGTTTCTCCTATAAAATAAAAATGGAAACTGTTGAACAATTGTTCAAGGTGTTTCCAATACAGATTATGATGCATGAAAGGGATGGTGAGGGGAGCCATTATTGTTGAGATGACCCCCTACTAGGATAGTACTCTGTTGGATTTAAATTTTCTCAGGCCCAGAACATTCCTCTGCCCCAGAGAATTTAATCACCAGTCAAGATGGTAGTTAGAAATTCTTTCTAAAGATTCAATGAGAGGATGGGTCGAGCACCCATTTGGAATACTCTTGATCTAACCCATGAATTGGGGACTAGACCCATAAAAAATTTCTATAGAAGGAAAGAAAAGAGAGGGAAAAAATGGTGGGAAGAAGCAGAGGAGACACGTGAATGGGTTTGGAGACCATTTCTGGAGAGGAAGAGTGTGTGCAACTCTCAAGTTATGAAGAGAACTGAGAAAAAAAAAATTGGGTTCAGGAACTATTGGGCAGCGTTTCTAATCAAGTTGGTAAACAAGGCTATAGAGAAATTGAGTGATTGAGTGAATGAGTGAGAAATCACAACAGGCCCCCTTGCTTGGTGGATACAAGACTGGATTGATAGGTTCCTGTGGGAGAAGGAGATTAACCTTTTTCCCTTACCGGTTGTTGAGCAAAAGAAGAACTCTCTCTCTCTCTCATGGAATCATATTATGGCTAGGGGGTGGCCAGTTGGGAAATACACCAAGAGAAGTTGTGCCTATGGTTGGGTGGAAAGTGGCACACCCTTCAATAGTTGCTAGTTATTTCTAAGTTTCAGATAAGTGTTTCTTGTGTCTTGTGTTGTCATGACTAATTTATTTTATACCATGGATTTCATGTGTTAGATAAATTAATACTTTAATATCCTATTCAAATGACGGAATTGTCACTCTGATTATTTGGATGGATAGGAAATCTAAAATAAAGTTTAGAAAACATATTCTGATGTTGGTTTTCTGCCTATCTCTGTTTGGAAAGGTAAGTTGTTAGTAATGGGTTCTCACTTAAATTAGGAACAAAGTGTTGGTTGATCCCCTATAATAATATATATGAACAAATCCCAAAGTATTAGTAAATTAAATCTACTAAAATTCTCACATAGCAGCTTGGTAATTAAGAAAATGCAATTCTTGTCAGAAATGTAAAGGTTGGACGACTGGATTTGGTCTCTCTATTGGTTTGGAAAATCTACTAGACTCAGAACTTGAAGGAAGTTCAGACCCTTGGTTGATATTAAAAAAATAATCCCAATGTTAAAGAGAGGCAGAGTATTTAAAAAATAATAATAATAATATTAAAGGAATGAGAAATTCAAATTTAAGATTTAAATTTGAAATAAATAAAACTTAAAATTTAATGCATTGAGATTTATTAAGCTTCATTAGAATTTGATAAGAGAAGATATTTTACTAGGAATTGCACAGTAAATCTGATGTCCAAAAGGGAAAGATATGAGAATAGTAACTACTCCCTGAAAATAGCAAAGAGATGCATGTAAATAGGAGATTAGTACATTCCGGTAAAAATATAGTTTTTCCATGGAGGATTTTATTTCTAATAAATGTAATATTCTCGAAAAGAATTTAAACAAATAATTTGCATAAATTTATAGATGTAGATGTGTAATTTTATGTTTTCTGGACAAACTTGAACGAATGGTAAAGTCTGGTAATTACTGGTAAATTCCCAAATTTACCATTTAAATGTTCAAATACTTGAATATTAAGGTTGGAAACTATTATACTACAACTAGATATTTTTTCCTGGTGCATGAATGATGGAAAACTATAAATATTTTCTTTCTATGTAAACGTTTAAAGTGTGCTAAGATCTCCCTAGTTTTGGAATTCATGCTCTGCACATGGTCTCCCTGAACTCCTGAAGGAGTCGTTAACAAAAAAAATTATTTATCGGTATTTTAAGTTCTGGAAATATATTTTCCATTTTTTTTCCAATGCAAATATATGCAAATTATTAGCAAAAAATATTTTCCTCTGTGATTGGCCATCGAAGTATAGCCATCAAAGTAAAGGGAAGTGAGAATTTGAAGGAATGTCGAATTTATTAGAGCGATGGTGTGAGAGTGGTAATAATAATAAAATTTAAATATTAAATCAAACCCTTTTTGGATTTGACCATTCGGAATTGGGTCATCGGAGTAAAAGGAAAGAAGCACTCGAATGGAGTTGGAAACCATCAGAGCGATGACCTAAGAGTTATGACACTTTAAATAAATTATAATATATTATTTTCTCTCTCATGATTGGCCATCAGAGTAAAGAGAGAGGGGTAGTATAAGGTCCCGCATGTTTTTAATAATATTAAAAATATGTTCTTTTGTGATTGGTGGTCGGAGTGATGAGAGGAGCACACACATTTCAAGTGCGAAGACCTCAGAGAAATCACCTGAGTTCATAGGATATTAAATATTCTAATAATTAAACAAAATTTCCTTGCCCTTTTCAGAGTCGACCGTCGAAGTTGACCATCAGACAAAACGAGAGGAGTGTGTGTGTTTAAATTCCAAATATTTTGAAGTACGACTCTGAAGGGTTCATAGTATGATATCTAGAGTATTATAAAGTTACAAATATATATAATATTGCATGTGAAGGAGGTTTGAATTACACGAAATAATATATTATTTTAAATAGTGGCCTCGGTTGATATAATGTTTAATATTATAATAATTTAACACCAATTTACAAAACCTTTTTGGAGTTGACCATCATAGGAGAAAGAAGGGAGCACATGATTGAAGTGTGATATCTTGGGTACTGTATGGTTCCACATGTATTTTATAATATTAAAATATTCTCTCTCATAATTGGCCATCAGAGTAACGAGAAAAGGATGGAGGTTCAGAGTGCGACAACCTGAGATATATTAAAATGTTAAATATTATAATATTAATATTAAATCCATTACCTTTTCATATTTTGATCGTCGGTAAAAAGGAAAAGGAGCACATGAATTGTGTGTGAAATTCGAAGTCTGAAGTCCCTGCATGCTTTATTAATAATATAATAAAATATATTATAATGAAACTTGGGTGCATTACGATGGAGTTGGTTACTTTACAATGCAATTGATTATATTATGATATAATTAAGTTAATTGCATTATAATGTGTTTATAACTTGGATAAGTAAATTATCACTAAGCCATTCCCAGGGAAAATTGAGAAAAAGTAAATCCTCACTAATTACCAGGTCGGTATATCAGTCTAAGTAAAAATGTGATTATGGGGGTAATTAATTAGTGGAGACTAATTATCGTTAATAAGTATTAAACAAATAAATACCAAGGAGCGATATTTTAAGAAAGTATTGATTAAGTAGATTAATCAATTTATAGATAAGAACAAGTGTCAATATCTGGTCAAGAAAGCCTTGTATCCTAAGGTGACTTGGCGTGTCATGATGGGCCAATGTGTCAAGTGGATAATGGACCATGTGTCACGTTAGGAGATAGGTACACAGTGGCAAGCGAGAATTAAATCTCATCCATAGATCCTCGCAGACCCACATAAGCCAAGTGCAGTTGGAGCATGAGAAGGGTCATTAATCATCATGCAAGTTGGTGAATCCGAAGTAACCAGAGCCATTGATATCCCCACTCCGAGGGTCGTTGGATCTGTAGGTTAGATACGTCAGAGGGTGTGTATTTGGAGAGAGTATGTCAGAGTGGATTAGGTGGGGGAAATCTGTTAACCCCAATGGGAGGACTCTAATGAATAGGAAAATATCTGAACCAATGGACGGGGGATTCAAATGGATCTGGTGGAGAATGTCATATTGCACTAGTGACATGGAACCACATGGTTTCCACATGGCACTAAATATGAACCCAATAAATGAAAGACCAAAGATTGTACGAGACTCTAAATTTTGATCTAGAGAACAATAATGGGCATGGATATGATTGTTGGAAAGCTCTTGATGAGAAGAATATGATGGTAGCCTCGAGAAGAGGCTTTGAGACAATTGAGGAAAAGTGAAAATTTAATACACCATCCCTTAGAAAGGTACTTAGGGAGTTGGGTGTGTTATAGAGTGGTATCAGAGCATCCAACAACACTTGGTCTGCTTGGGCTCATGAAAGAGTCGAGTCAATTTTATTAGAGAACTTTAAGGGGGATGACTCCCTACTGTACCATATCCATAAGACATTATCTAAAATTTACTACTGAAAAGAGGGATGAGACATATTGGTTTTTTTTTTACATGTTTTAAATATGAACTGTAAGTTTTCTTTATATGCTAAAAGATGAAGTTTATTTCACCTAACAAAATTACATGTGTTTTTCATATGTTAGTGGATAATTAACTAATGGAAAATGTTGTTATCAACACTTAAACAGTCAGTTGACAACAAGGAAAAATACAACATAAAGAATGGTGACACATCATGATATGGGAGAGAGATCACATAACAAAGAAGAAGAATATGATGAAATGAGAGTGGTGGAAACCTATAATGACACCACTTTGGTACATCATCACAGTGCAGAGATTTATGATGACCAGAGTAGCCAAATGGATGTTATAGCGAGTAAAGGGGTATTTTGAGAGGCATTGTGGCATCCAACTTGCATTGATGATCATATTCCATCATTATGAGCCATTCCGCACAGGTTGGCTTTGGTTTCGTTGCATTCCGACGATTTCCATGATTTTGACTATTTTGAGCTATAAGTTAATTGAAATCACTAAAGAGGTCATTTTGGGCACATTAGTTGGAGGAACCTCTCAGTGTAATAGCTCATTGGAATCGAGAGGAGCAACACTACAGGATGGGATGGCTAGAAGTGACTTTCAGTGGCCAGGGAAGCCACAAGGAGAGATCAGGATCTTTTCAAAGGTAAAAAGGTTAATTAACTAATTAAAGTGATTTAATTAATTAATTAATTAAATATTAATAAAATGAAAGTCACTTTGGAGGGACAAGGTGAGCCAAAAGTATAAAGGAAAGGTAAGGGCATTTTTTAGATTCAAATCTAGTCAGTTTGGAGGGGTTACACTTCAGATCTGACCCTGAGACTTCACCTAGTGACTTGCAGTGTCTCGATCTATATTCCTGGGAATTTTTAGAGCATTTGGAGGCCTCCTTCATCAAGGTCGAATTATCTAGGGTTTTAGTCATCCAGTGGGGTGCACCATTCAGTGGAGGAGTTCATATCTACAAGGTTTGAGAGTGGATTTGGAGATTTGGACATCTGGGTTCTCCTTACAGTTTCTCGATCTATCAGTTGGTATATTTCTTGGGGTGATTGGACACTTTGGGCAGCAGGGCCAAATTATTGAGAGCTTCAACATTCTAGCAGAGTGTGGCACCTTCCATCTTGGGGGTTTTGCCTTCTTACGGCCCAGATCTATTGTATTCAGTCTTCATTGTATATCCATCCTTTGGAGGCGTGTCAGAGTCTTCTATTGGATCATTTTGTAGCAACTCTATTGTTTATCTTCTTGGCCATCTATTGAGCATTCCAAATCGGTATCTTCATTGTAGCAGGTTTCTCTATCTTATGAATAAAAGCTATTTGAGATGTTTTGGCTTGTCTATCATATTGCATATGGTTGAGGTATGTTCCATGGTTGTCTCTTCTTGTTATTTGTTGCATACATACATATAAACACATCAGTAAAACCCTAAGCATAACTGTAAGCAAAGTGTTTGACAAAATACCTCACTTAGAAAAAGTTTAAAAAGACACCAAAACTGTGATGATCCTTGCATAATGGCTTGGGATCATTACAAGGATGGAACTGTAAGAAGCCTCATGGAAAAACTGCAAATCTTTAAAGTAGACAATGAGAGGCTTATAAAAGAACAAGAAAAACAAACTAAAATAAATGCACGTTTTCTACAAAGCCTGTCAGATATGCAGAGGCAGTTGCAACATGGGGCAATAGTCAGTAATGTGGACAAACATCAGTCCAAGAAAACCCAGAGTCCACCTGAGATACAAAAGGATGGCCCTGAAAGAAGCAACACAAGGAGAAGCACCTCGAAGAAGGCACACCATGGAGCCAAAAAGTATGCTAACATTAAGGATTCATTTGGAGAATCCACTAGTGAGAAAGCTGAAAACTCCAAGAAATTGTCTAGTAGTGAGACTAGCTCACGTTCTCTGAGGAGAAGAAATAAGAGGAATCATTCCAATATCCATGAGCTTGAATAGTTTAAGAAAGACAATCCACCCACTTTGGATGGGGATATTAAAAGGGAGACGAAGCTGAATTTTGGTTGCTTGGCTTAAAGAATTACTTCTAAGTCCATGACTACTCTGAAAATTTGAAAGCTCGAATAGCCATTTTCAACTTGAATGGGCAGCCCCTCCCATTTAGAGTGGGAAGACCTTAGGAATGTAAAACAAATTGTAGTGAGAGTTGTCATGGAAAAAATTGAAAACACTTCAAGATAAAAGTACATGTCTAAAGGTACTGTAATTAGAAAATACTAAGGATTTTTATAGACACAAGTTAGGATAGTTCTGCATAGATGAATATATCAACAAATTTATTGAACCAATGAGGTATGGTCCCTACATAAAATGATGAAAAATTAGATAGAGCGATTGTTAAGTGGAGTTTCCCATTAGTTTGAGGCATGATTGAGTTTGATTAACCTAATACTTTAGAAGACATTATTTGGAAGGCAAGGTACTACTATGAATGATTCAAACACAAGGCATAACCTCATAAAATTTGGAAGAAGAAGAAGTAGGTGGGATTCGTGAGAGGGACTTTAAATCCTCAAGATCTAAGAATCATGGGAAAATCTCTAAGATGAGGCTTCCTACTAAGAGTGTATATCAATGGAACTTTCCATCTCATAGTGGAAATAAAACCTTTGAATCATCCCAGGGAAAGATTGGTAGTACAAAGAGAGATCCATTGAAATGTCGGGGATCACGAGGAGAAGAACATTTGCTAAGAGACCTCCCACATATCCAACATGACAGTAGGAGGGTCTACAACATCCAGAGGCTACCACAGATTATTAGTGTGGCCAAAAGCATGCCAAAATTTATGCAGCCTGGATAATAGACAAGCTAACCGCCAATATTTAGTGGTGGAGATAGGAAGAGACGATATGATTTCCAACCATATTGTTTCAAATTTAATTGACCACGGATCTAAATGATTTATTTTCCCCCCTCAAACTATTGAGAAATGTAGTATACTAAGTAAAACATGCTAAATCATGGATTTAAGTACATCTAGCCACTAGAACTAAAATAAAGGCAACATAGGTCATAACCATGTCAATTCATTATGAATGGGATGTCTACCCAAAACCTAAACATACTCCCTTTAGGATCTTGTGACACAATGGAATTGGCATGGAACTATTTAGTTTATACCCATAAAATCAAGTTGGACTATTACAATAAAACATTAGAGTGTGAATATGAGAGGAAGGGAGAGAAAAGGACCCTCTGGAAATTAAAAATCTTGTCTTAGTGAGACAAGCATCAACCCTTCAGTGAAGAAGTATTGCAGGAAAATATGTCCTTTGTATGAAATGAAGTATTGAACTCTATTGAGGACAATAAACTAAGCCTAGAGGAACATCCTATATTGAGAGAGTGAAATGTATGTTTCTAGATGAGGTACCATGTCTACCTCCAAGAGGAGATATTGAATTTTCAATGAAACTTGTACCATGAGAGGTGTTGATGTCTAGAACACCCTATAGAATGAGTACACAGGAGCTAGTTGAGCAAAGTATAGTTGAAGGAGATGTTGGACAAATGTTACATTTTGCCTAGTGTGTCTCCTTGAGAACTTCAACTTTGTTTGTGAATAATAAATATGGCACACTGAGGTTGTGCATAGACTACATGCAAATCAACATGATGACAATTAAGAATAAATATCCTTGCAAAAATTAGAAGTAGCTTGTTTGGCCAGGAGTTAAGGGTACTACAATTTCTCAAAGATTGAATTGAGTCTAGATACCATCAAGTCCAAATTAAGGATAAAAACATCCACAAAAAAAACCTTTAAGACAAGGTATAGAACCTTAATTTGTGGTGGTGCCAGGCTGGAGGCTTACAATGTCATTGACCATCTTTTATATGTAGCCTTCAATGTGCTCAACAATTTCTTTAACAAATTTTTGTTGGTATTCATAGATGGAAATGCTCCTAATCTATTATGAGAAATAGGAAGAGCATGAAGAGCACCTCAAATTAGTTATTCAAGTGCTGAGAGAGCACCAAGTCTAATACAAATTTTAGTAAATGTGACTCTTTCCAAAAGCAAGTCCATTACCTAGACCATGTCATCATTGAGGGAAGAATTGTACATTGATCTGAAAAATGAAATCCATTATGGTTAGCCTGCACCAAAATATGTAGTGAATCAGATCCTTTATGGGCCCTGAGGCTACTACATAAGGTTCATAAAGGGGTTTCCCAATATTGGTAATCCAATCACCTCCATGGAAAAAGGAAGTTAGAAAATTTGTTTGGGTTGTGAGGTGTAGAGAGATTTTTCAACCATTTAAAACACCTCTTAACCAATGCACTTGTGCTGAAAATTGTAGGCCAAACAAGGAATTCCTTTTGTGTACATATTCCTACAAATAAGTACTCAAAGGAGTCCTCATGCAATAAGGAAGTGTTATGTGTCTACATTTATGAGTCTAGAAAATTGAATGAACTGAAATCAATTATATGACACATGACCTAGAATTGGTTTTCCACATAGTGCATGCTTTGAAAATGTGGAGGCATTAACACCTAGGAAGAATATTTGTACTCATGAAAAACCACTGGTAGGCTGAGATATTTGTTTGATCAGCCAAAACTCAATGCTAGGTAAGCTAGGTAGATGGCTCTCCTTTGTGAATTTGATTTTGGAAATCAAAGCAGTTAAAAGGGAAATGATCACGGGGGCATCATTTAAATTTCTTTAGTTGTCTTATTGACTTCTAGAAATTCAAGTTTTTTAAAGTTTGGTAGTGAATTGTGCAACAATAAATGGATTTTTCTGCCAAAATTAGCTTGAGATCATCCAAAGGATTAGAAGCTATATATTTGAAATATTTTAGTCTAGTTTAGCTTGAATTTAAGTTTAAATTTGTTTTGAATAGGAATAAATTCCTATAAAGTAGTGTTGAGTATGAATGTAATAATGGTTATTGTGCAAATGTGTTCTCGAATCCTTGGGAATTAAATTAGAAGATTTATTGTTTTAAAGATCAGATCGAGGATCTCTAGTTAGCGGATCCTACTATTTTGGATCTGATAGAATCGATTAGACTTTTATAATGTGGAAATTGTAATGAGTGGGAGGAAAAGAAGAATGTGAGTGTGGAAGAGTGATTGTGGTGATAGGTGAAGACCATGTTGTGTGCCATATTGAATATCAGGAATGTTAATATAGAACTGGAGTTGATTAATGAAATAATACATTATTTGGTTGGATGAATACACCTCTGTCACATTTATTGATGAATATCTTTGTCCTTGATAGATGATGGTAATGTGTATGTAGTTGGAACCTACAAGATTGTAGTGCCCAACAATAAGAAACCTGGGAATTCGATCTGAAGGAGGAATCCAACTAAGAAGGTAATTTGGTTATGTTTAAATGAATCGTATGAAGCATGTGTGAAGTGATTTCCCTTTTTCATGTTGGTATATGAACTGGAATGTTGAATGTTATGGATGGATATGTGTGTGTGTGTGTGTGTGTGTGTGTGTGTGTGTGTGTGTGTGTGTGTGTGAATTAAAAATGGTGATGATAGGCGTAAAATGTATGTTTATGAGAGGAATTATTCCAAGAGCCATGAGATTGAAGAGTTTAAGAAAGACAAACCACCCTCTTTCGATGAAGATATTAAGAGAGGGGAAGAAGCAGAAGCTTGGCTTCTTGGTTTAAGGAATTACTTTAGAGTTCATGACTACTCGAATAGCCATTTTCAACTTGAATGGGAAGGCCTCCATTGGTGGGACTTGGCTACTTAGCCTAAAGAAGTATTTTAGAGTCCATGACTACTCTGAAAATTTGAAAGCTCGAATAGCCATTTTCAACTTGAATGGAACGGCCTCCATTTGGTGGGAAGACCTTAGGAATGTAAACCAAATTCATGGTAAGGAGTTGTCATGGAAAAAAATTGAGAAACACTTCAAGAAGAAGTACATGTCTAAAAGGTACTATGATGAAAATACTAAGGATTTTTATGAACACAAGTTAGGATAGTTCACCATAGATGAATATATCAACAAATTTATTGAACCAATGAGGTATGGTCCCTACATAAATGATGAAAAAGTGAATATGAAACGATTTATTAGTGGGTTTACCCAATCGTTTCGAGACATAATTGAATTTGATGAACCTAAGACCTTAGAAGACACTATTCTGAAGGAAATGTACTGCTATGAACAATTCAAGCACAAGGCATAACCTCATAAGGACTGGAAGAAGAAAAGTAAATTGGGATTCAATGAGAAGGGGTTTAAATCCTCAAGATCTAAGAATCATGGGAAAATCTCTAAGATGAGGCTTCCTACTAAGAGTGTATATCAACAGAACTTTCCATCTCATAGTGGAAAGAAACCTTTTGGATCAGCCCCAGGAAAGATGATAATACAAAGAGAGATCCATTGAAATGTTAGGGATGCGGAGAAGAACATTTGCTAAGAGACCTCCCACATAGCCAACATGACAGTAGGAGGGTCTAGAACATCCAGGAAGCTACCACAGTCAATGATGTGGCCAAAAGCATGCCAAAAATTTATGCAGCCCTGGATAATAGACAAGCTAACCACCAATATTTAGTGGTGGAGATGGAAGGACGTATGATTTCCAACCATATTGTTTCAAATTTAATTGACCCTGGATCTAATCTGATTTATTTTCCCCCTCAAACTATTGAGAAATGTAAACTGTACTAAGTAAAACATGCTAAATCATGGTTGGTACATCTAGCCACTAGAACAAAAATAAAGGCAACATAGGTCATAATAGCATGCCAATTCATTATGAATGGGATGTCTACCCAAGAAACCCTAAACATACTCCCTTTAGGATCTTGTGACCTGTCGATTGGCATGGACTATTTGGTTGCCCATAAATCCAAGTTGGACTATTACAATAAAACATTAGAGTGTGAATATGAGGAAGGGAAGAAAAGGACCCTACAGGGAATTCAAAATCTTGTCTTAGTGAGACAAACATCAACCCTTCAAGTGAAGAAGTATTGCAGCAAAGGATGTCCTTTATATGCAATACAAGTATTGAACTCTATTGAGGACAATAAACTAAGCCTAGAGGAACATCCTATATTGAGAGAGTATAAATATGTGTTTCTAGATGAGGTACCATGTCTACCTCCAAGAAGAGACATTGATTTCTCAATAGAAATTGTACCTGTATTGGTGCCAATGTCTAGAACACCCTATAGAATGAGTACACCTGAGCTAGTTGAGCTCAAAGTACAATTGAAGGAGATGTTGGACAAATGTTACATTTGGCCTAGTGTGTCTCCCTTGGGAGCACCAACTTTGTTTGTGAATAATAAATATGGCACACTCAGGTTGTGCATAGACTACATGCAAATCAACATGATGACAATTAAGAATAAGTATCCCTTGCCAAGAATTGATGACTTGTTTGACCAGTTAAGGGGTACTACAATTTTCTCAAAGATTGAATTGAGGTCTAGATACCATCAAGTCCAGATTAAGGATGAAGAAATCCACAAAACAACCTTTAGGACAAGATATGGGAACTATGAATTTGTGGTGGTGCCATTTGGGCTTACAAATGTGTTGACCATCTTTATATGCTTAATGGCTAATGTGCTCAACAATTTCTTTAACAAATTTTTGTTGGTATTCATAGATGATATCCTAATCTATTATGAGAAATAGGAAGAGCATGAAGAGCACCTCAAATTAGTTATTCAAGTGCTGAGAGAGCACAAGATCTATGCAAATTTTAGTAAATGTGACTCTTTCCAAAAGCAAGTCCATTACTTAGGCCATGTCATCATTGAGGAAGGAGTGGCACGTGATCCTGAAAAAATGAAATCCATTATGGATTGGCCTACACCAAAATATGTAGTAGATATCAGATCCTTTATGGGCCTAGCAGGCTACTACATAAGGTTCATAAAGGGGTTTCCCAATATTGGTAATCCAATCACCTCCCTTCAGAAAAAGGAAGTTAAATTTGTTTGGGTTGTCGAGTGTGAAGAGATTTTTCAACAACTGAAACACCTCTTAACCAATGCACCTGTGATGAAAATTGTAGACCCAAACAAGGAATTCCTTTTGTGTACATATTCCTACAAATAAGTACTCAAAGGAGTCCTCATGCAAGAAGGACATGTAATCTGTTATGAGTCTAGAAAATTGAATGAACATGAAATCAATTATGTGACACATGACTTGGAATTGGTTTCCATAGTGCATGCTTTGAAAATGTGGAGGCATTACCACCTAGGAAGAATATTTGTACTCATGAAAAACCATAGTGGGCTGAGATATTTGTTTGACCAACCCAAACTCAATGCTAGGTAAGCTAGGTGGATGGCTCTCCTTTGTGAATTTGATTTTGAAATCAAACAGATTAAGGGAAAATGATGCAGGGGCATCATTTAAATTTCTTTAGTTGTCTTATTGACTTCTAGAAAGTCAAGTTTGTTTAAGTTTGGCAGTGAATTGTGCAACAATAAATGGATTTTTCTGCCAAAATTAGCTTGAGATCATCCAAAGGATTGAAAGCTATATGTTGAATGTTTTAGTCTAGTTTAGCTTAATTTAGTTAAATTGTTTTGAATAGGAATAAATTCCTATAAAGTAGTGTTGAGTATGAATGTAATAATGGTTATTGTGCAAATGTGTTCTCGAATCCTTGGGAATTAAATTAGAACATTTATTGTTTTAAAGATCAGATCGAGGATCTCTAGTTAGCAGATCCTACTATTTTGGATCTGATAGAATCGATTAGACTTTTATAATGTGGAAATTGTAATGAGTGGGAGAAAAAGAAGAATGTGAGTGTGGAAGAGTGATTGTGGTGATAGGTGAAGACCATGTTGTGTGCCATATTGAATATCAGGAATGTTAATGTAAATTGCAGTTGATTAATAAATAATACATTATTTGGTTGGATGAATACACCTCTGTCACATTTATTGATGAATATCTTTGTCCTTGATAGATGATGGTAATGTGTATGTAGTTGGAACCTACAAGATTGTAGTGCCCAACAATAAGAAACCTGGGAATTCGATCTGAAGGAGGAATCCAACTAAGAAGGTAATTTGGTTATGTTTAAATGAATCGTATGAAGCATGTGTGAAGTGATTTCCCTTTTTCATGTTGGTATATGAACTGGAATGTTGAATGTTATGGATGGATATGTGTGTGTGTGTGTGTGTGTGTGTGTGTGTGTGTGTGTGTGTGTGTGTGTGTGTGTGAATTAAAATGGTGATGATAAGAACGTAAAATGTATGTTTATGAGAGGAATTATTCCAAGAGCCATGAGATTGAAGAGTTTAAGAAAGACAATCCACCCACTTTTGATGGGGAGATTAAAAAGGGGGAAGAAGCAGAAGCTTGGCTACTTGGCCTAAAGAAGTATTTTAGAGTCCATGACTACTCTAAAAATTTGAAAGCTCGAATAGCCATTTTCAACTTGAATGGAAAGGCCTCCATTTGGTGGGAAGACCTTAGGAATGTAAAACAAATTCATGGGAAGGAGTTGTCATGGAAAAAAATTGAGAAACACTTCAAGAAGAAGTACATGTCTAAAAGGTACTATGATGAAAAGACTAAGGATTTTTATGAACTCAAGTTAGGATAGTTCACCATAGATGAATATATCAACAAATTTCTTGAACCAATGAGGTGTGTTCCCTAATAAATGATGAAAAGTTGAATATGCAATGATTTATTAGTGGGTTTCCCCAATCGTTTCGAGACATAATTGAATTTGATGAACCTAAGACCTTAGAAGACACTATTCTGAAGGAAATGTACTGCTATGAACAATTCAAGCACAAGGAATAACTTCATAAGGACTGGAAGAAGTAAAGTAAATTGGGATTCAATAAGAAGGGGTTTAAATCCTCAAGATCTAAGAATCATGGGAAAATCTCTAAGATGAGTCTTCCTACTAAGAGTGTATATCAACAAAACTTTCCATCTCATAGTGGAAAGAAACCTTTTGGATCAGCCCCAGGAAAGATGATAATACAAAGAGAGATCCATTGAAATGTTGGGGATGTGGTGAAGAACATTTGCTAAGAGACCTCCCACATAGCCAACATGACAGTAGGAGGGTCTAGAACATCCAGGAAGTTACCATAGTCAATGATGTGGCTAGAAGCATGCCAAAAATTTATGCATCCCTGGATAATAGACAAGCTAACCACCAAGATTTATTGGTGGATATGGAAGGACGTATGATTTCTAACCATATTGTTTCCATTTTAATTGATCCTGGATCTAATCTGATTTATTTTTCCCCTCAAACTATTGAGAAATGTAAATTGTACTAAGTAAAACATGCTAAATCATGGTTGGTACATCTAGCCACTAGAACAAAAATAAAGGCAACATAGGTCATAATAGCATGCCAATTCATTATGAATGGGATGTCTACCCAAGCAACCCTAAACATACTCCCTTTAGGATCTTGTGACATGTCGATTGGCATGGACTAGTTGGYTKCCCATAAATCCAAGTTGGACTATTACAATAAAACGTTAGAGTGTGAATATGAGGAAGGGAAGAAAAGGACCCTACAAGGAATTCAAAATCTTGTCTTAGTGAGACAAACATCAACCCGTCAAGTGAAGAAGTATTGCAGGAAATGATGTCCTTTGTATGCAGTACAAGTATTGAACTCTATTGAGGACAATAAACTAAGCCTAGAGGACCATCCTATATTGAGAGAGTATAAATATGTGTTTCCACACGAGGTACCATGTCTACCTCCAAGAAGAGATATTGATTTCTCAATAGAACTTGTACCTATATTGGTGCCAATGTCTAGAACACCCTATAGAATTAGTACACCTGAGCTAGTTGAGCTCAAAGTACAATTGAAGGAGATGTTGGACAAATGTTACATTTGACCTAGTGAGTCTCCCTTGGGAGCACCAACTTTATTTGTGAATAATAAATATGTCACACTCAGGTTGTGCATAGACTACATGCAAATCAACATGATGACAATTAAGAATAAGTATCCCTTGCCAAGAATTTATGACTTGTTTGACCAGTTAAGGGGTACTACAATTTTCTCAAAGATTGAATTGAGGTATAGATACCATCAAGTCCAGATTAAGGATGAAGAAATCCACAAAACAAACTTTAGGACAAGATATGGGAACTATGAATTTGTGGTGGTGCCATTTGGGCTTACAAATGCATTGGCCACCTTTATATGCTTAATGGATAATGTGCTCAACAATTTCTTTGACAGATTTTTGTTGGTCTTCATAGATGATATCCTAATCTATTCTAAGAACTGGGAAGAGCATGAAGAGCACCTCAAATTAGTTCTTAAAGTGCTGAGAGAGCACAAGATCTATGCAAATTTTAGTAAATGTGACTCTTTCCAAAAGCAAGTCCATTACTTAGGCCATGTCATCATTGAGGAAGGAGTGGCACTTGATCTTGAAAAAATGAAATCCATTATGGATTGGCCTACACCAAAAGATGTAGTAGCTATCAGATCCTTTATGGGCCTAGTAGGCTACTACATAAGGTTCATAAAAGGGTTTCCCAATATTGGTAATCCAATCACCTCCCTTCAGAAAAAGGAAGTTAAATTTGTCTGGGTTGCCGAGTGTGAAGAGATTTTTCAACAACTGAAACACCTCTTAACCAATGCACCTGTGCTGAAAATTGTAGACCCAAACAAGGAATTCCTTGAGTGTACATATTCCTACAAATAAGTACTCAAAGGAGTCCTCATGCAAGAAGGGCATGTAATCTATTATGAGTTTAGAAAATTGAATGAACATGAAATCAATTATGTGACACATGACTTGGAATTGGTTTCCATAGTGCATGCTTTGAAAATGTGGAGGCATTACCACCTAGGAAGAATATTGGTACTCATGAAAAACCATAGTGGGCTGAGATATTTGTTTGACCAACCCAAACTCAATGCTAGGTAAGCTAGGTGGATGGCTCTCCTTTGTGAATTTGATTTTGAAATCAAACAGATTAAGGGAAAATGATGCAGGGGCTTCATTGAAGTTTCTTTATTTGTCTTATTGACTTCTAGAAATTCAAGTTTGTTTAAGTTTGGTAGTGAATTGTGCAACAATAAATGGCTTTTTTCTGCCAAAATTAGCTTGAGATCATCTAGAGGATTGAAAGCTATATGTTGAATGTTTTAGTCTAGTTTAGCTTAATTTAGTTAAATTGTTTTGAATAGGAATAAATTCCTATAAAGTAGTGTTGAGTATGAATGTCATAATGGTTATTGTGAAAATGTGTTCTCGAATCCTTGGGAATTAAATTAGAACATTTATTGTTTTAAAGATCAGATCGAGGATCTCTAGTTAGCGGATCCTACTATTTTGGATCTGATAGAATCGATTAGACTTTTATAATGTGGAAATTGTAATGAGTGGGAGGAAAAGAAGAATGTGAGTGTGGAAGAGTGATTATGGTGAGAGGTGAAGACCATGTTGTGTTCCATATTGAATATCAGGCATGTTAATGTAAATTGCAGTTGATTAATAAATAATACATTATTTGGTTGGATGAATACACCTCTATCCCATTTATTGATGAATATATTTGTCCTTGATAGATGATGGTAATGTGTATGTAGTTGGAACCTACAGGATTGTAGCGCCCAACAATAAGAAACCTGGTAATTGTATCTGAAGGAGGCATCCAACTAACAAGGTAATTTGGTTATGTTTAAATGAATCGTATGAAGCATGTGTGCAGTTATTTCCATTTTTCATGTTGGTATATGAACTGGAATGTTGAATGTTATGGATGGATATATATATGTGAAGTGGAATGGTGATGATAAGAATGTAAAATGTATGTTTATGAGAGAGAATGAGTGGAGAGGGTATATTATGAGAAAATGATTTGTGTAAAAAAATTGTTATTGAATCTTGTCATGCTTTAAGCTTGAGTTTTGAGTTGTTATGAGATATGGGTTTTATTGTTAGTAATGGAGACATGAGGCCATAATAGATATGATAGTTTGAATAATGTTAGCATATGAAGATATCCAAAAATGGATTTGGTATCTAGAGCCATTCTTTGAAAAGAAAGGAGAAATCTAATTGTAGAGAGATTGCATGAAAGAAAAAAACTACCTTTCTCCTGCACCAGAAAATAAAATAGGGTGGTTGATGCCCTCAGTAGAACTATGAAAGTGATTCACTTGGCAGTTGTAATTACCTATGAATCGTACATCAAGGAGAGGGTCAAAAGTGCACAAGAAGCAGATGAGTTTTTCAAAATTGTAAAGGCATATCTAAGGCAAGAGCCCACATGGATGAAGTATGAAGGCTATCAATTGTTGAATGATGGCCTACTAACTTACACAGTTAGGTTTTATATTCCAAATTGTGACAACTTGAAGAGGTCCATAATGTATGAACTACATAAAAGACCATATATTGGCCATCCTGGTTATCATAAGAGATCGCAGCCACTAAGAAACTATTTTATTGGCCATGAATGAAAAAAGGCATCGCTGATTACTTAGCTAAATGTTTAGAATTTCAACAAGTTAAAGTGGAGCACATGCACCCAACAGAGTTGTTGCATCCCCTACGAATTATAGAATGGAAATGGGAAGCCATCTCGATGGATTTTATCACTGGATTGCCTAAATCAACCAAACATAATGATGATATCATGTTGGTTGTGGATAAACTGAGCAAGGTTGCTCACTTTATTCTTATAAAATCAACTTGCAAGGAAATAGATATTGCCAATATTTTCATGAAAGAAATATTTAGGCTGCACGCCATACCTAAGGAAATAAAGTCTCTATTTGTTGGTTTTGGGACTAAATTGATATTTAGTACAACCTATCACCCTCAAAGGGATGGGCAAACAAAGAGGGTAAGCTAATTATTGTAAGACATGTTAAGGATGCATGTGATGCATCGGCCCAAGAAATGGGAGGAATACCTACCCTTAGTAGAGTTTACTTACAATAATGACTATCAAGATTCATTGAAGATGAGTCCTTTTGAGGTTCTTTGTGGTAGACAATGCAATATTCCGATCAAGTGGGATAACCTAGTGGAAAAAATTGCACTTGGGCTATATATGCTCAAGGAAATGGAACAACAAGTAGTTTGGATAAAACAAAATATGAAAATATCTTAGGATAGACATCAGAGCTATGCAAACAAAATTATGACTCCTAGAGAGTTCAAAATAAGACATCATGTCTTTCTCCGAATTAGAACCAGAAGAAGTTCCTTGAGAATGGGAACTTGTGCCAAGACGGAACCTTAGTTTTGTGGACCCTTTGAAATTTTGAATAGAGTGGGACCTGTAGCATATAGAGTAGCACTTCCTCCCACAATGAAATCACATGATGTTTTCCATGTTTCGTTATTGAAGAAATATGTACATGATTCTAATCATATAATTTACTAGTCTGTGATCTAGGTGGAACCAAAGGGATAATTCCTGCCAAAGCCACAATGCATACTAAACAAGAAATAAATCCCACTCAGGAACATAACCATTGCAAAGGTCAAGGTGCAGTGAGAACACTTTGGTCTAGATGAAGATACATGGGAAATGGAGGATGACATGAAATATGCATACCCATTTTTGTTCATTGTTGTACGTAAATATCACACCGAAGGGTAGAACACTAAGGACAATTTTCCTTTAAGGGGGAGGGCATTGTAACACCCCTTTTTTCCCCAACATGTAAATATAATTATGTTATTTCTAAAATACTATGGATATGTCTATTATGTGTGAATTTTGGAAAATGATGAACCATTGTTAAGAAGGTAATGTAGATGTTTCTGCTATAAAATAAAAATGAAAATTGTTGAAGGTGTTTCCAATGAAGATTATGATGCATGAGAGGGATGGTGAGGGGAACCAGTTGTTAGCGCTAGAAGTTGACTCTTGACTGTTAAAGAGTCAAGCCTAGCACACCTTGTTTAAAAATGCTCATTAAGGGTTTAGATTTAAAATGTTTGAGAGTGGTAGGATCAAAGATGGAGGATTGTGATTAGGCTCTTTGTGACAATTTTCTGTGTAGCAGATCAGGTTGATAAAACCTAGATCAGAAAAATGAGATAGTGGGATGTGATGAAGAAATATGAGAAACAAAACTGTAAGATAATAAAAAAAACATCTTATTCTTCAATATGTCTAACAATAGAGGAATCATTCAACATTCAAAAAACCTTTCTAAACATAAATTAAAGACTCAAATAGCTATGTGGCAAAAGTTACAGCATACCCTACACAACAACCTTCTCAGCACAGAAAATGCGTACGTATACACGATAGCAGCATAGCCTATTCAAGAAAAGGAAAAAGAAAATATGATTTACACAGAATTAGAGAAAAAAATAACCATTGGTTTTATTTGCAGTTGATATCTTTACATAGAGGTCTGGTGAACAAAAACATTTTTAAAATAATATATCAAGTTTCCATCCCCAGCTCTCCCTCAATCCCTCGGATTGAATCCTCTCTCCCCTTACATATGATTTTCCATGAGATTTATATATCTATGAGATACCAACTAGATCCTCAAAGATTGGATGTTATGTACTCAAGATAGACATATATGACACCTCCTAGGGTCAAATTTTCACTTAGTCATATCAACAAGATTACAAAAAATCTGGAAAATCGGTCCCATACCTAAAATATAGGGTTTGACATTTAAAGCATTAAATACATTCAAATCAAATAAAATATTTGAGGGTATTTAGCAAAAACATCCTCCTTGAACATCCATGTGTCTTCCTGACTTGACACCTCATCTTGGCACGTATGGAATCAAACTAAGGGCTAACTGTCCCATTTCACAGCATATGGTGAATTTTTGAAAAATGAGTTGTAAATATTTGTTTGTATCTCCCAAACCATGACACTTGTGTAAAACCTGAAGGAGGTTTTTGTATATGAGCTTGTTTTTGAGAAAAAATCTTTCAATTTTTCAAAATACCTTTCCATCACCTCATAATATGTGCCCAAAGAAGATGACTAAAACAAGAAAATTCTTGTATTTTCAAATACGAAAAATGAGTTGTAAAAATATGCTTGTATCTCCCAAACCATGACATCTGTGTAAAAAATGAGGGAGGTTTTGTATATGCGCTTGTTCTTGAGAAAAAAATCTTTCAGTTTTTCAAAATACCTTTCCATCGCCTCATAATATGTGCCCAAAGAAGATGCCTAAAACAGGAAAACTATTGTATTTTCAAATATGAAAAATGAGTTGTAAATATATGCTTGTATATCACAAACCATGACACATGTGTAAAAACTGAGGGAAGTTTTTTTATATGAGCTCATTCTTGATAAAAACCTCTTTCAGTTTTTAAAAATACCTCTCCATATGGATAGAGTCTGAGTTTGAAATTGACTGGAAAAATAGTCATTTCCAGAAAATCCCCTGTTTTCTGTGTGGAGAGCTAGGTGAACTTCCTGTAGCGAAATACACAAAACTAGTTTTGCACATTTTCAACTCCTTTCCTTTCCCAGGTTAAAACTGATCATAATGAAAAGAGGAATGAAACCTTATATACAAGAAACAAAAAAAGGTTTCTTCTGGTATCCATAATTTCCAGTCATAGTTTAAGATTTGCATTGGAGGTGGAATTCTTAAGCTGAAAGATATCCTTGAAAAACTTATGTAACTACTTATGCCAACAAATCCAAACCATTCCTTCCAGTCTGTTGTGATTGAGAATGATTTTTCATTCTCGTGCGCTTATCTCCTTAAGATCTGATTGCAAGTTTTGGGCCTTTCTTATTCTTTTTACCATGTTTTCTTGTAGGAACTTTGTCTTTTCCTGTAGGAGTCTTTTTATTTACTGTCAGACCTCCCTTCTTAACTGTCACAACCAGAAAGATAGACTCTTTGTTGTAGAAAAATGATATGTCTACTGTGCAATGAGAAAGATAGGGGATTTGTTGGCTCTGTGGATGAAAATTAAAATTGACCAGCTGCAATAGTAACGAATAATGCACCATATTTTAAAGGAATTGATTTGAAAAAACCTCATCCGTGTGAAATATTGGATAACAAACATGTACATGTGAAAATACCCCACCTTCACATGTTGTGACTGTCTATTGAGCAATTTCTAACTGTTTTGAATCTTCATTCAGCCTTGTAGGACAATCCACGACTTCCAAGTCTCCCAATGGTGCTCGAAATGATCACAATTAGGGCGTGTGGAGGTTCATGTAGCACTCATCAAGATTTGTCCTTTTACATTATTATATGGATTTGAATTGAATCAACAACTTACTAACTTGGGTAATCATGAAGCATAAATAATTATATAATATATATCTCAAATGAAAATATTTAAAGTTAATGATGTCATCAAACAATCATACAAATATGTGTATAATTTCCACTATCCCCTTTTTACAAGGCTAAGTATCCCTCATTTCTCTCAGCATAATACTAACTTGACCCCCTAATAATATTCTGAACCCTTAATAAAACTAATGATTAGGATTTATAGCTTATAAAAAAAAATTGAAATGTAGAAACTAAGATATGAGAGATGAGACTTAGTAGAACAAAATAGGTGATAACACCAGTAATGGTTGAGATGAACCCATGTGAGGCTAGTACTCAGGTGGATTTAAATTTTCTCTGACCCAGAGCATTCCTCTATCCCAAAGAATTTAATTACTAGTCAATCTGGTAGTTGGAAAGTCTTTCTCAAGAGTCAATGAGAATATGGGAAGAGTACCCATATGGAAGCTTCCTGAGATGACCCACGAATTGGAGACTGGATCCATGGAATCTTGTTGTAGAATTCAAGAAAAGAGAGGAAAAAAATCATGGTCAGAAGCAAAGGAGACAGATGAGTGGGTCTGGAGACCATTTATGGAGAGGAACACTACTACATTGGGCGCAAATTATGATGAAATATCAC
>SNQJ01S0051580.1:8810-32543 GCA_010110895.2 Picea sitchensis
TGAGTAGCCAAACTTCTGCTTCTTCCCCCTTCTTAATATCTCCATCAAAGGTGGGTGGTTTTGCTTTCTTGAACTCTTCAGGGTCATGACTCTTGGAATGTTTCCTCTTCTTTATTCTTGTCTGGGAATAGGAACTAGTTTTGCCACTAGAAGATTCCTTGGAGTTGTTGGTGTCCTCAGAGGAATCTTCCAGTGAATGTCTCTTGGCTCCATGTTGGGACTTCCTTGAGGTGATCCTCCTGATGTGGCCACTTTCAGGACCATGCTTTTGTATCTTAGGTGGACTTGGAGTTTTCTTAGTATGATGCATGTCCACATGACTAGAAGCTGGACGATGTTGCAATTGTCTTTGTATATCTGATAGGCTTTGCAGTAGGACTGCATTAATTTCAGTATGTTTTTCATGCTCCTTTATCAACCTTTCATTGTCATCCTTACAACTCTATAATTCTTCCATGAGGCTTCTTATAGTTTCGACCAAATATGGACGGGTTTCCACCTCCCCCCTTACATCAGATTTGTCTCTATTGTGGGAGATCTTCCCCAACTCATGGTGTGTCACCATCCCTTACGTTGTAGTTTTCCTGATGTTCACTGGCTGCTTGAGTGTTGATAAAACATGTTATGTTAGTTAATGATCTTCCAATTCATGAACAATGTGACATATCATTGCAAAGTGAAGTCAGATTCTTTAGTTGGAAACATTAGCAACATATAGTGTAGATTTCCAAAACATCTATCAACAGTAGAAGGTTGCATTCCTCTTTTCATTAGAGGTTCAGACAAGTTTATCTTAGGAGGGGGGTAAGGTAGGGTGTCACCCCTTAAAGTTCTTTAATAATATTATTATGCGACTCGTGCATGAGTCCAAGCAGACCAAGTGTTGTTTTCATGCTCTGATACCAATTTGTAACACACCTAAACCCTAAATACTCTTTTAAGGGGTGGGGAATCATAATTTTTTTTTCCTATCTCAAATCCTAAATCCTCAATCTCCATTGGCTACTTCTCACCCCGATATTTCTAACAGTCGCCACCACACTGAAATTTGAGTTCTGGTTTGTAGGTTATTGCCTCCCGAATCTCTTTGAACATTATTAGTTAAGGGCCACGTGGTTCCATCTCATACATATCACCCAGACTTCCTCGAATTCTCGGAGCTCCAGTGCTCCTATGTCTATGGTGGAGATCCATCCCCCATTTAACCTGATGACAGATCTTCCTCCTTATTAAGGCATAAGCCTAAGGATACTTCGGTGTTTGGCCTCCTTATTAAGGCATACGCCTTAGGATACACACGAGACCTCCCGGAGTCCCGAACTCCCGAAGTCTCGTAATATTTCCACATGGTTCTGGCCTTCCAGCCTTTCGGTCTCTCTACAAGACTACACCCCAAATCCTCCAGAGTCCTGAAGTCTCGGACTCCCGGAGTCTCGGTCACATCACCAACCACTTTGGCCAGGCAGGCACATACCAGAGGCTGACACATAGCAAGGGCCTAGGGTGACACGTGTCACACTCTAATAGGCACAAGGGGTCTGTAAAACGTCCATATCCTAGTGACACGTGGCACCTTAATTACGAGTCCACATCACCATGGATGACGTCAGTGGGCCACGTCAACCCCAGACAAACAACCTGCTAACGTCCATCATATATCACGGTCGAGATCTATCCACGTAGATCTATAGATTCATGGCTGACGTTGCTTCGCAACTCTGGGCTTCGGATCTTATCAACTCACCACATCTCGAATACCTTGGAGGGCCAAGTCTTCGGACTATCAGATCTGGTGCCACGTGTTCTCTACCTGTCAACGATTGACATTTACTTCGTCGTTCGTGACTTCGAGAGTCTTCACACTTTGAAGACTCTCGGCTAAGTTCCTTTGGAGTATCAAGTCTCTGGACTATAGGATCTCCTGCCACGTAGCCTCTCATCCAATGGCTCTGGTCCAACATATGAAATTTGACAGGGGACAAAAGGACCACGTGTAGCTCCATGATATGTCCTGGTTGGTTGGGCAGTTAAGAGGGGTTCTCAACAAAGTCTTTAGATCGACGGTTGAGAAGGATCCTGAAGGATTCGAGGATCGACGATCCATGTCCCTTCAAAAATTTGGCATTCGAGAGTTTGGCGTGTAACTTTCAGCTTCCTCTCAGAGCTCCGAACTCCGAACCATGCCCGATCTATCGCCACGTGCACCTAGCGTTCACGGCCATGATTTACTCCAGCTTGCAGAGCTTCGGGGAAACTAGCGCATTCATGTGTTTACACTTCGATACCGCCAGATAATCGGACTTCTGGATAATCGTTGATCTGTGGACACACATCCCTCTGCTCTCAACATTCGAGATTAGCTTCGCGACTCTGACATTTGGGAGTTTCGGCATTAGACCACCCCCATTCTCCCGAAGTGGGACTTCGTCGAAGTGCTTAGTGCTACCCTCTCACTAGGTTCGATCTAACGGCTGAGAGAGATCCCCAATGGATTCCCAGATCCATTTCCCTCATCAATTCGCAACTCTAGCCTTCGGTTGTTTTCGAGGATTATGAAGTCATATGTCTCGGAGCTCCGAAATCCTGGAGTTTTGAAGCCATAGTAGCTTCACTCCTTTCGGGCTTAGCGAGGGGTTTCCAACCCTGGGTCATATGGGTCTTTCGAAAATTCTTAGGGGCCACATGCTTAATTCTTGGTCATGAATCTGTTAAGGTCGTGGGTATGAACCCTTGGCCACACAGGTTAAAGGTCTGAAGGAAGGGCCCTTCCTTCATAGAGTTTGAACTTAAAATTCCCACTAAGGTAGACTCTAGAGGTCGGCAGGACTTAAACATTTCGGTTAATCCTACCACGACTCTCCTGCAGACTCGCATCCTATAACTCTCTAGCAGCTAGACTGAGGTAAACAAAAGGAAATGTAAATATAGCAGTTTACAGAAGCAAATGAGCATTTCTAGTAATTGTTCGAACACAATAAAACTTATCCATAAACACATACATTCAATCATCACATCCCTTGTATTATACAGAGTTTGAAAATACTTATCAGAAAACAGAAATTGTGAAGCCATTGTTGAAAGGGGTGCATGTTTCCACCCAACCATAGGCACAACCAATCCTGACGGATTTACCTTTGGCCACCCTCGAGCTAGACCATGATGCTCTAAGAGAGATTTTTTCTCCTTGCTCAACGAGAGTCAGGGATGGAGGTTACTCTCCTCCTCCCACAAGATCTTGGCAACCGGTTTTCTCTATACCAGGCAAGGAGGTTTGCACGAGTAATTCCACAGTCGCTCGTCAACCTTGTTTATCAACTTGTAGAGAAACCCTACCCATGGATTCTTACAGTCAGAACGAGCTTGCTTCTCAGTTTTCCTCTCAACTCCAAAGTTGAACAAAGTTCTCTTCTCCCCTGGAGATCGTTTTTATCCACTCTACTCTTTCGCAAATCTCCCTCTATCCCCTGAATTACTTCCTTTCGTTCCTTCCTCTGCAAGGTTGCGTGGGTATGAATCCCCAACTCGTGGTCAAGTCTGGAAGCCTTACAGAAAGGTACCCTGCCCCATCTCGTCATTAACTCCTAAGGAGGGCCTTACAACTACGAGCCTGAATGGTAATTCATTTCGGGTTAGAGGACTGTTGAGCAATTACAACCAGTAAGGTACTGGTTTGGTGAGAGTCATCTCAACCATTCTTGGTTTCCCTCACCATCTCTCTCATAGAATCCATGGTCTATCTTGGAAAATTCCCCCTTTTAGCAGTTATGCAACACTTATCCATTCTCTATTAATAACACAAAATACATGCATTGACCCTTTCATATAAAGGTTCATCAAATAAAAAATTCACACATATCTGTTAATTTTTCAATAGTCAAGGTTAAGCATGAACTTCATTCCATTTTTTAGCATTTAACCATAACCATAAATGTTGCAGCAACCAAGATCACGAGAAGAAGCACCATGCACAAGAACACAAGAAGTATCCTTCGAAACCCTTCTCAACAAGGGAAGAAAACCCAGGCAAATCCTTTGCTATATTCCTCAAGAGAAAGATCTTCATCACCAATATAAAACCTAGCACACAAGAGGGTGCTCAAACCCTAGAAGACTAGCGCCCAAGAGAGGTGCGCAATTTTCCCAAGAAGGTGTACTTGTTGAAATTTCCAAACTCACTTGAAAGATATGATTCCTCAATGGGGATTTTACCTTTACTTATAATAACCTGAACCTGTCAACAGAAGTTTCTATTGGCACAATAGGGCCAACCTCACTAGCTTATAATATAATGAATATTAACCAGATTAATTATCTTTTACATTAATTACCAGTCACGTTAAGGTGGGGCGGACCTGTACCCTTTACATTACAATTAGGGTTACAGGCAGGTTTGACTCTTGAACAATATAGCAAGGGATTTGATACACCCACTAGTGCTCATCCACTAGGGGAACATCCATATGGATGTCCATATCTCTAGCTCATTGCATTACACAGAGGAACCACTTCTTCACACGTTCACATGTGCTCGTCCACATACACGTCCACTCAACAGATATTCTTTCTCACTGCATTACACAGGAGAGTCATTTGGAGTTTCTCATCAAATATTATGCTCAGAGGAGGCTAATACATCATCTTCATTTTTGTTCTCATGGTGATGCACCCAACACTTTGGGATTTCACATGTTCACCTTATGCTCAGCCACATGCACATCTAACTCAATAGATCGCCTTTCCCATAGGATAATCATATGGAGTTCTTCTCAACTCTCTGAATGGAGGAGGTCATCTCTATGTTTCATCTCTATCTCAGATAGGAACCACACACCCTCTTCAGGGGATTTCTCTCAGGTTTGTAAGCTGGAGAATATCTCACATGGTTTCAATGATCCACATCGCATAGGTTTGTAAGATGGAGAATGTCTCACATAGTTGCAATCATCAACACTCCCTCTCAGCTAGGGAGGCATTCTTCATCATGCCAAGTCTCACATGGATGTAATCTGATTTTTTTTTTGGCTGGAGTCATCAATACTCCCTGTCAATTAGGGAGTCAATCTTCACCAAGTTATTTTGGTGAAGATGTCTGCATCTGCTCATGTGTAGCAAGGTACTGCATGTGTATGATTTTCCTTTGCATCATATCTCTGATATAAGAATATTTCATCTCATCGTGTTTCGATCCATCAGGAAACATTGGGTTCTCAAGGAGCTTTATACACGGCTCTTGGTTATCATCATGGCGTCCATCTCATGATCAAGTAAATCTATCAAAATCTTGTGAAGCCATACTGCTTCGCACACTCAATGGTACCTACTTTGCTTCTATGGTATTCAAGACCACATAGATTTTGTTTCCTGCTGCATCAAGAAACTATGGCAAACTTCATGGTAGAACATCAACCGGATGTGCTCTTCCGGTCCTTTGACTTTTTGCTCAATCTGAATTGGCATATCCTGCAAACTCAAGTTCACTCTGGAGGCATATCTCAGGCCATATCCAACTGTGCCTCGTATATATCTTAATACATGTTTTGTTGTTGTCTAGAGATTTTGTCTCAGTTGACTCATGAAATGACTAAGCACATACACGGCATGGCATGAATCAAGTCTTGTGTTAACCAGATACACCAATGATCCAATCAGTTGTGGATCAGTCTCGTCTGAATCATCATCAATATTCTCCTTTTAAATTCATCACGGTGGATTTTGCATTCTATCATACTTGAACTTCTTTAATATCTTCACTGTATATTTTCCTTAACTCAGGAAAATCTCATTGGTCCTCTGTCATACTTCTTGTCCTAAGAAGTAGTGCATCATACTCAGATTCTTCATCTCGAATTCAGAAGTCAAGGATTACTTGTATCCAACAACAAGGATTTCTGAATAAGTCATCAAAATCAGGGTCTCATCATCAACATTGTAATGATATAGGTTTGGATCAACAACACTCTTGCTGAAATCCAAATTCATCAAGAATTTATCCATCTGATATAGTTTCCAACTCATGGATGGTAGTACGGATGGAAGTGTATCGGTTTTACTGGGTCAAGTGTCTCAGCATAGACAACTCCCTCTTTTTGTGAGAAACCTCTGGCTATAGATCTCGTTTTGTATTTCTAGACACTTCCATCAGCTGGATGTTTGATCTTTATAGATCCACTTGGAATTTGCCACAGATTNAATCCAAATTCATCAAGAATTTATCCATCTGATATAGTTTCCAACTCATGGATGGTAGTACGGATGGAAGTGTATCGGGTTTACTGGGTCAAGTGTCTCAGCATAGACAACTCCCTCTTTTTGTGAGAAACCTCTGGCTATAGATCTCGTTTTGTATTTCTAGACACTTCCATCAGCTGGATGTTTGATCTTTATAGATCCACTTGGAATTTGCCACAGATTTCCCTTCTGGTCCCTGAATAATATCTTATGCATCATTCTTTAATATATATTGGTATTCTTCTGTTATGACATCTTGTCATACATGTTCTCCTATTGCTTCTCTAAGACAAAGAGGCTCAGCATCAATAAGGTGGCTCATGACTAAAGGATAGCTTGAAAAAACTCTTTTACTTTCTCGGGACGTGCCTTGAGAGGCTTATATGTTTCTTTGCCTCTTGCATAGTGAGTCTAGGTAGGCCTTTTATGCCCTACTGCAATATCTCTGAACATGTCAACTGGAGCAACTGGAACAACTTGAATAATGTTTGTCTCCCTCTGAGCTGCATAAGGGGGAGAAGGTATTGTTTTACTGTCAATCTCCATCTGAGGTTCTCTAGGTTTTTTGAATGGGTATCTCTTCTTTAAGGACAATGTCTCTGCTTGTTCTTGCATAATAATCAATTAAATATGGTTTGGACTCTCGTACCAGGGATAATGATCCAAGTCTTTGAGGGCTCCCATACTAGGGATTTATTCAAAAATGCAATCAACTATAAAATTTGAAATCAATTGATTTACCTGGTTTGCAGTTATTCTTTAATTTTAGAGAAAGTACTTCTCCTCTCTCTTCTCTTCATTCTTTTGAGGTGGGTCTGGATCAATGTCAGCAGTGGAAGCATATTGTCTTCCCTTCTTCTTGGTTGGACAGTTTCTTGCATAGTGTCCATAATTGTCACATCTGAATCACTCAATTTCTAAAACATCTCTTCTTTGATAACCTGGATTTGATGAAGACTTCTCACCTTTAAATGTTTGCCTGGAATTTCTTTTGAATTTTCCTCCTTTCTTTGTATGAAGTGCAAGAGCATGATTTTCTTCTGAGGAATCTTCCACTCCTCTATTTCTAAGTCTAAGTTCTTCTTGAATATAATCTGTCCATAGACGATCAATGATTGGTAGAGCTTCTCTTCCACTGATACTCTGAAGGAAAGGCTCCCATGATTTTGGAAGGTTGTTGAGAGTGGTTAAGTCAAGTTCTCTATTAGACATGATTTCTCCGATGGTCTCTAGTTGTTTTTTAATCTCCGATAACTTCATAAAGAAGATGGCCAATGTGTCACCTTTCATCATCTTGGTACTTTGAAGTTGGCTCTTCAAGGTAAGATCTCTGAGGTTGTTGTCACTTTCAAACATTTCTTTCAAAGCTTCATACATATCATAGGTTGTCTTTAGGTTGGCAATACGAGGTAAGAGATGATCTCTTACTGAGTAGATGATTAATTTTCTTGCTTTGACATCTTCTTCCTTTCTTATCTTTTTTTCTACATCTATAGTTGTGGTTGGTAGGGTTTTAGTTACCACATCCAATAGGTCATCTTCTTCAAGGGTGACCTGAAGCCTTGATTTCCAGGAATTGAAGTTGCTTGCTCCATCAAACCTATCTTCTATTAAGGCTATGTTATTCTTTTGATTGGTTTCTTCAAACTCTCGCCAACTGGATTTTCAAAACCTAATGATTAGGTTGAATTAGTAACCTTGAATTATGTTGGACTTATGACTGCCAACAATCAACTTGATAGTGTCACAGAGATGCTTGTTGATTCAAGAGAAACGTTTCTTTAGAAATCTAAGATTAATATTTTGTAGGAAATTTCAGCACCCTAGAAACCTTGGGGCCAAAAATCAAAAATTCTCGTAATTTCACTTTGAGAGCTTCTGGAGATGCGTTGGAGGAGGCCGTACTCTTATATTCCAAAAATATCCCCAACATCCAAGTATTAAGGGTTGGATCACCAAAGAAACGAGGGTCGTACATATTTTTTTCTGGAAACCCTAGGAGGGTCGTACGGTTCTGCAAAAGTGAGAGGAGACTTGGTAGATGCTTGTGAAATGGGTTCTTTCAAGACTTGTGCTCTGATACCATGTTGATTTTTCAATAGTCAAGGTTAAGCATGAAGTTCATTCCATTTTTTAGCATTTAACCATAACCATAAATGTTGCAGCAACCAAGATCACAAGAAGAAGCACCATGCACAAGAACATAAGAAGTATCCTGGGAAACCCTTCTCAACAAGGGAAGAAAACCCAACCAAATCCTTTGCTATATTCCTCAAGAGAAATACCTTCACCACCAAGATAAAACCTAGCACACAAGAGGGTTCTCAAACCCTAGAAGACTAGCGCCCAAGAGAGGTGCACACTTTTCCCAAGAAGGTGTACTTGCTGAAATTTCCAAACTCACTTGAAAGATATGATTCCTCAATGGGGATTTTACCTTTACTTATACTAACTTGAACCTGTCAACAGAAGTGTCTATTGGTACAACAGGGCCAACCTCACTAGCTTATAATACAATTAATATTAACCATATTAATTATCTTTTACATTAATTACCAGTCACATTAAGGTGGGGTTGACCTGTACCCTTTACATTACAATTAGGTTTACAGGAAGGTTTGACTCTTGAACAATATAGCAAGGGATCTGATATACCCACTAGTGCTCATCCACTAGGGGCACATCCATAGGGATTCCCATATCTCTGGCTCATTGCATAACATAGAGGAACCACTTCTTCACACGTTCACCTGTGCTCGTCCACATGCATGTCCACTCAACAGATCTTCTTTCTCACTGCATTACACAGGAGAGTTATCTGGAGTTTCTCGTCAACTCTTCTGCTCAGAGGAGACTAATACATCATCTTCATTTATGTTCTCATGACGATGCACCCAACACTTTGGTATTTCACACGTTCACCTTGTGCTCAACCACAGGCACGTCTAACTCAACAGATCGCCTTTCCCACATGATAATGATCTGGAGTTCTTCTCAACTCTCTGAATGGAGGAGGTCATCTCTACGTTCCAACTCTGTCTCGGATAGGAACCACACACCCTCTTCAGGGGCTTTCTCTCAGGTTTGTAAGTTGGAGAATATATCACATGGTTGCAATGATCCACATCTCACAGGTTTGTAAGCTGGAGAATGTTTCACATAGTTGCAATCATCAACAATATCTAGTCCGCCATAGTCACTTGACCATTTATAGTTATATTTACAAAATGGGGGAAACATGGGTGTTACAAGAGGACTTCAAACTAGTTGGACATATCGACTCAAACTTTGATGTGGATAATGAGAATGAAGTTTCTACTTCAATATACCTCGTGAGTCTTGGTTCAAAAACTATCTCTTGGAGATCACACAAGTAGTGTGTTCCATCAAATTCCATTATAGAGGAAAAGTATTTGGTTGTTGCATAGGAAACAAACAAGATTGTGTGGCTCAAGAAGATACTAGACGATTTATAGGAGAAATTGGTGAATGCTACTCCACTTTCGATTGAAAGCGCTTCTACAATTAAGTTGGCCAAGAATCCTAAATTACATGTTGAAACAAAGCACATTAACATGAAATACCATCTGATTTGACATCATGTAGAGGCCAATACCATTCTTTTGATACATTGTTCCACAAATGAACAAATATAGACATCTTCACTAAAGCGCTTGGAAGAGAAAAGTTTGAAAATTTTAAAAAGATGCTCGGACTTACAAACACCCCTTCAGATTTAGGGGGGGAATGTTAGATACATAATCCTACGGATTATGGTGTCTTGTAAATATTATTGTATGACAATATTATTTAGAATTATAAATATTCATAGGTGAATAGGAACAATCATCATACTTGTGGGAAGATGAAAGCAAAGGTCATCTTTGAATGTGTTTTTATGTGGATCTCTTTAATAAAATTCAATTTATGCATAGAGTTATTCAACCCTAGCTTGCCAAGTGTGGTGGATTCAAAGATATTCATGGCTTAGAAAGGAGCATTGGACCTTTTATGAGGAGCAGCCACTTTGGGACCCTTGCTTGTTGAACATGATCTTGACATGTGTCAATGAGTTGGAGTGATTCACATGTGGGCCTATCTATTGTCTAGTTAGGTTGCTTGTTGTGGACTAGGCTTGCTTTTTATTATTGGCCTCCCTCATATTTCATATAAATAAATGGAGTAGATAGACTCTCCATAATATTCATTATTGTTCACTCATGTAATCACATTCTTGTGTTAGATGTGTGAGAGGTACAATTAACTAGTCTCTTTGTATATTTCTTCACTTGTATTTTCTCACTTTGTCTTGAGCACTAGGGTTCTTAATAAAATTCAATGGAAGACTAGAGTTAGGGAATTTCTCTAAGAATACAAGGAAAGCTAGTGTTTGGGACAAACCCTACAGGATCAAAGGAAACACTTGGTCTAGAAGCTCTTATAAGAGTAGAAGACTACGATTTTGTGGCATTTGGAAACTCTAGTACTACTTGGAGTGTTTGATGTGGAGAAGACATTGGAGACTATCTTGTAAAATTGTGTGGTGCAAGTGAAGGTGCTAACAAGGACTTGTTGGTTTTTTATACTTGCTTGTTGTGGATTTTTGGTGGATTCACCAACTTTAGTTGGAAGAGATTCCTAGGTAGGAGTTGGTGGCTAGAGTTTGTTATTTTGGTGGATGCATTAGATGGATTGACTTGTACCAACATGTATTAAGTTATAGTATGTACTTGTACTTCATCCTATATATATATATGAAGTGTTTTAATGGTGCAAGCTTTGTGTACTTGTAGATTTGAATTTTGGCATATTTTGTTTTGATTGTTGAGTAGTTTCTAGAGTTGGTTATGTTGGTTGATATGACACAAAATTTAGCCAAATTTGTTAAGTGACTTAGCAAACATATAGAAGCCAAAGGGGAAAATTCACTAGTGTAATAATATGTTGCAATAAGTTATTTTTCAAACTTGTAATTTGCTTGGGAAGTGCACCTTGAACATTGAAATGTTGTTGCATTGAAGTATACTTATTCGATACATTTTTGGTGTCTTCATTGTGGATACCTCATGAGTCTTGGATCAACAACTATCTCTTGGAGATCACACAAGTAGTGTGTTCCATAAAATTCCACTAAAGAGGTAAATAATGTGGTTGTTGCAGAGGAAACAAACAAGATTCTGTGGCTTAGGAAGATACTAGAGGATTTATAGGAGAAGCGGGTGAATGCTACTCCACTTTCGATTGACAACACTTATACAATCAAGTTGGCCAAGAATCCTAAATTCCATGATCAAACAAAGCACATTAACATGAAAAACCATCTAATTTGACATCATCTAGAGGCCAAGACCATTCATTTGATACATTGTTCCACAAATGAACAAATTATAGACATCTTCACTAAAGCGCTTGGAAGAGAAAAGTTTGAAAATTTTAGAAAGATGCTTGGAATTACAAACACCCCTTCGAAGTTACGGATTGAAAGATATTTGCAGTCAAAGTTTGGTCAACCTAGCCCAATCAGCAAGGGATGAGTCAACATTCGTACCGCTGACGTCATAATCTATACAATACACATGGAAGGAGCAGGAAGGTGACACATGGCATTGTTGACATCAGCATGATGATGTGGCAGCACCAAAGGTTTCCATGTGTCCCCCGGTTTTGGCGTTTTTGGACTGATCCGTGGACCAATCAGATCATGCCACATGGCAATTCTACAGTTTGTACGCTGATGTGGCGTGCTAACTTGGCAGGTGGTAATGTGGACCAGTGAGGGGCCGCCACATGTCCCAATTAGAGGCTACCACGTGGTAGGCGGGAAATGCCCAAGGATAGCCCATGAGAAAAAATTTGAAAAAAATTAGTTTCGCGGGTCTGCCAAATCTGGTGGACCATGCCAAACTTAGCCATCGTTAATCGTTTGGTTATGGAGATAGCGCCACCACTAAACTGGCGAAACCAACTATGTGTAAATATATATATTGTACCAAATACAAAGCCCAAAAGGGGAGGCCGCGGGTTTGACCCCGGAACCTCCTCCCACACAAGCGCCTTAACATATTCGCCCTAACCAACAGGCCGCAGACTATACATTGTAACCAATGCCCAAACAAATTATTAAATGTTGCATCCGCCCAGCCACCAGGGCGAGGCCCACATAACGTACGACCATTTGGGCACGAAAAATGATGCAATTATAGTCATTAATGCAGGTTGAAGAGGGCACAGAAACCGAGATGAATTTCTTCTTTGGGCCTGGGAGTGCCAAAGTCGGATCGAGGCGTGGAGACAGTTGTTTTTGGGTAATTTGATGCCACGAATTCAGTGGTGTTGTATATTTTATGATATGAGCATTATTTCTGTAGCTTGATTTCAGAATCAAGTATACTTATGTATTTTGCCAAATTATTTTGTTGAGTTAATGAAAGATCCTACCCATTTGAGAGCAAGACCCGAAGACATAGTCCACCAGGGATGAACTCCTTTATCAAGTTTTTGTGTTCATATCCGATGCTTATGTCTCTTCATTTTTTAGTTTTTCCTTATTTAATGGTGCACTTTAATTTATTCTCATTTAATGTAATTCTTTATTAGTCAATCGATGAAAAGATCCCATATCACATAAATACACTCTATCATCATGTGGAAGTGTCTATCATGTTCCCTATATAAATTGGTGAAGAAAACTCATCATTTGAAGGTCAAAAAACCACTTTTACCCTGTGTTTTAAGCCTTGTTTGAGTATTAACACCTGCCTTCCCATGTTATGCGGAGCATTAACGCTCCCTAGTACACTATGTGGGAGTGTTAGTAGCGCTTTGTGTCAAGTATTGGGGGATATTTAGTCTTGTTAGAGATAAACCACCTTTTTCTATGGGTAAATCCTGAGATTCTCTTGAGTGGTTATGGTCAAGAGATGACTAATGAGCTCGAGTCATCCATATTCCCTCCATTTTGGGTACTAAATCCTAACCTAAGGAGTGAATATCTCAACCATTCCCTTAATTTTCTATGGTGGTTAAGCCTCCCAAATTTCTATATAAGAAAGGCCATTCAAGGGCTTGAGAAGAGAAAGTATTGAGAGTATGAAACCTATGTTCTTGAGACATTCAATAGAATAAAGGCTCGACAGGTTTACGAGTTCAAAATCATTCTCATTACCAGCAGGCGGTGTACAAGGGGGGATGGAAAGGATAAGCTTGGAGGGAAGCTTGCATCACATCATTGTGGTTGTAAGCATCCAATGTTTCTTTCATTAATACAACTTGGCCTATTTCCTCATTCTTGTATTTCTTAAGTTAATGAATGAATATTTATTCTTGTTAGCTTAGTTAGATTAGTTTTTATCTAACATTGCACAAGTAGAAGAGAAGGGTTGTTTTTATTTTTGCAAGAAGGTTGCAAGAGTGGCTTCTACGTTCAATAGCTTGGACTGAATCTGACAATGGAGCAGCGAGGAAAGCCTAAATGAAAAAGGTTAGATATTATTTCATTTCTCCTTCTCCTTAAATTTCATGCATAAAAAGATAAGAAAGAGGGATGTTAGTTTCCACTTGTTCTCTTTTGTCCTAGATCGAATAAAACCCTGCTAGGGGGAGCTCCTTTGGGGAGTTCAACACAGCCACCGCGAGGTGCAATTTGAAGTCGACTTGAAAGAAGGGTTGATGGACAAAATTGAGGGTGCAATTTCTCACAACTTGAAAGAAGGGTTGATGGACAAAATTGAGACGGTGTGGGGAGAATTCAAGTGGGTGAAAAAAATAGATTATTGGTGTGTGCCATTCATGAGTTTTGGGTGTCATCGGGTGGGACATCTACATGATGAATATCGTAGGGCGCCATCCCATTTCCCCCCTTTAAAAAAATATGGAAGTGGAAGCTTGTGTCAGGAGGTTCATGGGAGTTAAAAGCTTCGCCCTCAACTGGAGCTTATGCCTCTCAAGAAAAGTCATCGGGTATATATTTTTTTGTTACTCCTCCCAAAATATCTCGGTTGAGTCTGTCTCCTAATAATTCCTTAACCTTAGCTAATTTTGTTTGTGAGCGGCCTCCCTATGTTTTTCCTAACAAGGTTTCTTCAGTTGCACCCTTGAACCCCATTTCAAATTCCACTCCCTCTATTCCCCATAGTCCAAGGTGCACGAAATTATCTCGTTTAAATTTTAATTTTCAATTTGATTCTATTCAGCCAAGCTTGCCTAATCCTTCTCCCCGTGGGTCCTCTCCTCCTTTTTCAAATGATGGGTTTAAAGTACCATCGAAGAAATCCTATTTTTTCCCAGTCTTCTAGATCGCTTGTAAAATATAAGTATATGTTTTTTTCCAAGTCTAAGAAAGTAGAGGAGGTATTATGTGGTGGAGGCTTGGATTTAGAAAAAGGTGGGGGTGGTCATGTCAGCCGCAAATCGCTAATTTCGATATCTCAATCAAAAGCACTAAAGGAAATTCGTAGTGGGAAACAATCGACAATTGACTAGGCCCTTAGAGTGGGAGATCCTAGGAATGGGTTTGCAATTGATTGTTTTATCCTTCCATACTAGGGGAGTTGGGGACACTCCCAAAGTTTTATCTCTCAAGAGGCTTGTGTCAGATAGAAGGCCTGACTTTGTTATGGTTTAGGAAACGATGTGCAACGGCTCAAAAGCAATGGATTTTTTTCATAGTTTTCTTAGTCATTGGTCATTTTGCGACATTGACTCGGTTGGGCTTTCAGGAGGGCTTCTCTCAACATGGAGCCCGAGGTTCAAGGCTTTTTCCTCCTTGTTAATCCCCTCTAGGGTTGTACTGGACTTGGAGGATCATTATCTGAAGTGATCTCTCAGGCTTAATAATGTTTACGACCTTTATGCTGATAGGATTCCCTTCTGGGAAGGTTTGGGCAATTCAAGGGTTCTCGAGGCCCCAAATATTATGTTAGGTGGGGATCTTGATTTCACCCCCTTCATCCAGGAGGTTTGGGGGGCCTTTCCAATGAAAGACCCTCATGAAATCTTCTTTGTCAACTGGATTGAACATAATAAACTGATAGATTTGGAACCCCAAAAATTAACTCAAACATGGTGCAACGAGAGGGAAGGTTGAGATCTATTGGCCAAGAAATTGGACAGGTCATCAATTTCAAAAGCGTTGCTACATTTCAACTGGAAGATTAATTCAAAGGTGGTGGTGGGGTGCATTTCATATCACATGCCCATTTTGTTGGAGGTTGCACCAAAAAACCCCAGACTGTCGTCCACTATGAAATTTAACCATGCTTGGCTCTAGGAGAAGGATTTCAAAAGCCTCATAAGGGCTTCTTGGAATCCATTGGAAGAACATATTGGTATTTCTTTCATGCAACAATTCACCATAAATATTACTCGTGTCAAAAAAGATGGGCTACAACCTTACAATGAAGAAGAAACTTTGCAGCTCTAGGAAGTTGAATCCAAGATTGGCTCTTTGTTGATTGAAGGTTGAATAGAGAAGATGTCTAGAGAGGAGGGGGTAAATCTTAGCAAACTAATGCAAAAAAGAAAGGATCGTGTAGATTATGAGGAAACAAAATGGTGGTTTAAAAGTAGAGCCATCTAGTTAAAAGAGGGTGACAATATCGTAAAAAAAATTCATAATTATGTTAAGCACCATAAATTGGCCAATACAATTTGGGAGCTAAAGAATGTCCAAGGGGAGATGGTATCCTCTTTTGAAGTTCTTGCGGGTGCAGGTTAGGAATACTTCTTTGATTTGTTTAGAGCTCCTCCAAGGTGTCCTATAGAAGAAATTTTGAAGGTTGTTTCAATCATTCTAAATTTGGTAATGAAAGAGATGAATGATTCTCTCCAAGAAGGAATCATAGAAAAAGAAATATTATCAACTCTTTCCTCTTTCTAGAAATGTAAGAGCCAGGGCCATGATGGATTGTCTATAGAATTATTCTTAGTTTTTTTTTTATCCCCTTAAACATGATCTTGATAAATTGGCTAATGAATTCAAAGATTGAGGAAGGTTTGGGGCTCTTTCAATGCTACCTATCTAGCCCTGATTCCAAAGAAGAAAGAGATAGAAAATTTTGAGGATTTTCGTCCAATCTCATATTGCAATATGATTTACAAACTCATCGCTAAGATTATATCCTCTCGCCTTAAGTCTATTTTCATTGAGTCAATCTCAGAAGAACAATTCGGATTTCTAAATGGTCTCCAAATTCACGATGTTGTTTCCCTAGCTCGAGAATCCCTTCACTCAATGAAATCTAGGAAATTTCCAACCTTTATCATGAAGTTGGATCTTTCAAAGGATTGTGATAAGGTAAACTAGACCTGTGTGCGTTTATCTCTCATCCAAATGGGGATCAATTTAAGCATTGTGAATTGGACCATGGGATGTATAGATTCTTCCTCTCTAGCGATGATAATCAATGACTCGTCTTCTTCTTACTTTCTTCCATCTAGGGGTTTGTGTCAAGGGCGTCCTCTATCCCCTTTTATCTTCCTCCTTGAAGCGGATGGTCTAAGCATGATTATCCATCAATCTCGTAGTAGGAACATCATTAAAGGGTTGAAAATCTCCCAAGAAGAATTCTTAACTCACATGCTATTTGTTGATGACATATTATTTTTTAGTGTAGGTTTTTCTCAAGAGATCAAACCACGGAAATAAATTATGAACTCTTTTTATGTGGTGAATGCTATGAAAATTGATATTGGAAAATCTCTAGTTCTCACCAATGAATTGGGGGATGATATGAAAGGTCACTTAAAGGAGCATCTCCCTTTTTCATGCAAAAGTATCAATGAAGGAATGAAGTGTTTGGGGTTTGAACTCAAGATTAACTCTTATTCTTTTGATGATTGGACTTAGCTTATAAAAAATATCTAAGGCAAGACCTCTTCATGGTCTTATCATTGGCTATTCAAGGGCGGATGATTGGTCTTAATGAAATCGATTTTTAGTAATATACCAGTGTATTGGGAAACAATGGCCAAAATTCCCAAAGGAATTTTGACTAAGTTAAGGAAGCTTTATTTTCACTTCCTTTGGAGGGGAAACAAGGAATCAGGGGGCACCCATCTGGTTAAATGGAAGCGCATTGCAAGGATGAAAAAACTCAAAGGTTTGGGGTGAAAAATATTTATTGGTTTAACAAATCTTTGGGAGAAAAAAACCTGTGGAGGCTAATCCATAATAAGGTGCTTTGGAGTAGAGTTTTATCGACCAAATATTTTCCAGGTTTAACGTGTGAAGAATGGTTGAGAGAACTAAGGAAATATGGGGCTAATGGATCTATAAGGTGGAAATAAATGATGGAAGCTTATCCATTGATTGATAATTGGGTAAGTTGGAAAATTGGTAGTGGTAAGAAAATATGGATCAGAGAGGATCCATGGGTAGGATCGAGCCCCAATTTCAATCTCTCATATGTCCTTCTAGTAGAGTTGCATGAAAGAGGTATTTATTATGTTTGGGATGCTTGATTAAGTGAAGTTGATGGTGTAGGAAGAAGTGAGTGGAAGTCGACAGAAGCCTTGGGCCTCAAAGGAAATAATACAGTGGAATGGCAGTCCTTTACATGGATATTGTATACAAATTTTATAAAGTTAGATGAAGAAGTCAAAGATCAGATATGTTGGTCAAGAAACGAGAAAATGGGTTCCTACACAACAAAGTTGAGCTATCAAGTACTAGTTGAGGCAGAATTTGTAGGAGAGAAGAAAAGGTGGTGGTATTTTGTATGGGGGGATAACGCCCCTTATAAAGTTAAAATATTGGCTTGGCTCATGCTAGAAAACAAAATCCTTATGTAGGATAATGGGATTAAGAGGGGCATGTATGGTCCTGGTCATTTTGCATTGTGCAGAAACGAGGAAGAATCACTCCAACATCTCTTTGGGTCTTGCTCCTTCACACAGAAGGTGATGTCTGAAGTCAAATACTTATTAAAGTGCAGGTCTTTGATTATGGAAGGGGATCTTAGTGAGTGGTTGCTCAAGTGGCATTCAGGCAACGATTCAAAGTATTTTAGTTCAGCGCATTTGTTCATGATTTACTTTATTTGGTGGGCGCACAAATTTAATGTATTCCAGGACAAGTATATCCCAACATATGTTGTTGGAGGTCTGGTAATGAAACTCACCAGAGAGTTCAAGTTAGAAGAGAAAAAACCCAAAACCAGGGAGATTGTCGAGCCTGTCTTAGATAAGAGCATTCCATGGGGGGTTTTTTATGGGGCGGTCAAGGTCACCCAACTCATTGCAGTGCAGGGGCGGTTTTATTCATTTCTACAAATCATTTTTACAATATTCATTATGCACATGGGAAAGGTTCAAATACTAAAGCAGAGTTATCAGTGTTGTGGGTGCTTCTTTTTATGGTCAATTCTCTTAATCTGAGGAAAGTTCAACTATTAGGGGACTCCAAGGTAGTAGTGGACTGGGTCAATGGCAAAGGAGACTTACAAGTGTCGGGTATGAAGCTTCTCAAGGGAAAGATATGATCATTTCTCTCTATTTTGGAATTGTTTTCATGCAACCACCTCTACAGGGAGCTAAACGAGGTAGGTGATAAGCTATAAAAAGAAGCACTAGAACTTTAGGAAGGAGCCTTTAGTTTTTAGGAGTTGTATGATGGTTAGTCCCTTGGGGACATGTCTTTTTAACTTTAATTTGTTCGATGAAAAGAATGGAGAAGTAATTAATGTATTAGTATGTTATAGAACTAGATGTAAAGAAAGGAATTTTTGACAACATACTACCAAGAAAAAAAGGGACAGGAATGTAAAGGAAATGTTTTGTTTTAATAGAAATGGATCGAAATATGTATATTTCTTCCCAAAAAAATAAAAAAATAATCCCATAGTGCGGACCCTTTCCCCATTAAGGCCACACACAGGCATTGGAAATCTCGTCTCACCCCACTTTTTTTTACCATTCAAAAAATTCACAAGATAGTTCTCTTTCCCTATTCCATGTTTATGTAACTCATGTCTTATTTTCCCCTTCACCAACCAGATTACCCTACACCCATTTATTTTGAAAACATTAATGGCGCAGAAGGATTTTGAGCCATACATAGGTTAAGTTTCCATGGCTTCTTTCCCCCATGCAGCCATATCTCATGTTTTGTCGTAAATAAATCACCCAAAATTTAAAAATTGTTAGTGACACATTGCTAAATTATGACCAGTGCTCTCTAGAGCTCACGATCGGGGCATCATCGCACAGAATCGTTGTCCAGGTTTTGACCCCATTCTCAGATTTAGGATAATAATCATGGTTTTCTATGTTAAGGCCTTGAACTCCTTCTCACTCGATTTTAGGATTTCCATGGCTAATGTAATGGGAATTTACCAATAAGGAGTTTTTTAAGAGTTACCACACATTTTATTTTTCTTACTTGGTTTTATATTGGCTAACTCAAATATCTCTTTGTTGTGATAACATGGGTTTTCCACATGACCAATCATGTCTACATATAAAAGGAGAGTTAATAGGGACCATGTTATCAAGGTCTCATCAAGGAAAGATAAATAATAAGAAGAAGAAGATATAGATACCCCAGTTCCTGTATACAATAACACCCAATTTGTGATCAAGAAGGAAACTGCATTCCACTAGGGAGAGATATATCATATTTTTACCAACCAAACCTTCCCTTGGCTTCCAGAAGGAGATACAAACCTTTCCATATATCAAGCCATCAGACACTCCATGTTGCACTGAATAGTCGTGCATTTCACAGTATTCCCCTATGTTGAGACCATATACTAGATCATTAGGCATACACATATAGACAACATGAAGTTAATCAACACAAAAGGAAAACCCAATTCTTCCTTCCAGCCATGAGTGCTCACATCGTGCTATCAATTTTCCATGGAATAAATGTCACTAGATGATGACTGGGTGAAATAATTCCCTCATAAACCTAGGGACCTTATGAAGAATTGGTGGGTTCCATGCAAGAAATTCAAGAAGATATCATCGGATGACTACCCATCTAACCTCCTCAGGCCTCCCTGCCAATATGTGGTAGCAATGTTATGCAAATTGTATGGAGAACCTGACACTTAGAAATTCAAGGTGTCATGGGTGCCTCTAATACACTCCATCACCACTATTGGATGAGTATTTAACTGGGCCGATATTTTAACCTCTACCCTACCACAAGCCATATCAACAGTGAAACACATGAATCTAGGTAAGTTATCCAATTTTCACATGGCTACTTRTCTTCTAGAYGTGATGTGCATGATCCATCCTTACACAGAGATGGGTTGGGCCTGGAAACCGAGTGATCTCACCATCCACGTCTACTGTAAATTCCTCTAGGAGAACAAGTATAGCTCAAGCTACCAACATATTTGTAACAAATTTCTTGTCCCTTTATTTCAAGTATTATTTTGGGCCCCTGCACCATGTATGTCTGATAAAGAACTGGATACAGTAACCAAGGCAGGGTATTGATACCTGATGAAATATGGCACATACATCAGAGTATATGGTGCCACCAAAAACCCTCACCTACTCCCGAAGTTCATTCTTGAAAAACTTGTTTTGCGGGAAACAGCTTACCAAAAACTTTGGTACTTGGGGTAGGTGCAACCCTGAATAGAGACAAAAAAATGATCTTGCTACCACTACCCCTCTAGGTTGGTGCTTATTCATTTAAATACGTGAACGAGGYTGAGGATGAGGCTAAAACTCTGGACACCTTCCACTTTGGAAAATAAGTATTCCGSGGGTGTGATCGCTTGAGAGTCATCAACAGASACTACCAAACCTGCAAGTACRGGTGGATTTAGGAGTYTGAAGCCTGGGAAGAAGAAGAAATTCATAGAAGGGAAAGGACTTATGATGAAGTGACTTTTAGGATGGGAGGAAACACCCATCACAAAGGCAGGATTCAAGATGAGAATAAATCTAGGGTTGCAGAAGAAGAAAAGAAAAAGAAATTAGAAGCATAAAACAAGGCAAAGGATGAGGCAGAACAAAAGAGAAGAGAGACAAAACCAGTAGAGCCGAAAATAAAAGAAGAAGAACTAGTCATTGAATAGAAAATAAAGGAGGAAGAAGAAGTGGAAGCAAAAAAGCATAAAATAAAGGAGGAAGAAGAAAAGGAGAAAGAAAGAGATCTCAAGGAACAAGAAGAACAGAGGAAGAGAGAAGAGAAAGAAGTGAAAAGAAAAAGAAGACGTTGGAAGAAGAACAAGGAACAGATCCAATAGATATCAACATGTCAGGAACATCCTCAAGCTCACCTCTAACTAGAGAGCACTTTCCCTTAGGATAATTGGAACTAGAGACGTTCACACCATCCAAAGCCCAAAAAGTAGAAAATATGAACTCTTTCTGATTCGACAAAGATCTAGGAAAGATATACATGTCCTATGTTTTAGTACATATAAGTAATGAGTTTCAACCTACAAACAACTAATCTTAATCTTAGAAGTTTGCATTTTCTAGGATCATTATCAATACAAAAATGGCTCGTCCTTTCCTAGTGAAAAATGTCCTCACAAACTTATATCCAATGTGGTATAAAAGCTTAATAATTATTGCAAGATCTCATTATTTTGTTGAATGTTCCATAATACTATTGAGGCCATCAAAGCTTGTGTAGGGTTTATAGAAGTTAAAGATTGAATAAATGGAATGAAAAATGACATTGGAAAGGAGTTTACAAAACAGTTTGGTGAAGATAAATACTAGTGAAAAGGTTGAAGTAAGCTAGTGCCTTCAAACTCCAAGTCAACAACTCCTATGAAAGAGACTCCCCAAACTATCCCAATGGAAGTTGATTTATATCAACATAGAAGAACATTAGGTTTATCAACAACACACCAATTTATTGTGATTTTGATAGATAAACATCACAAGAAAACAACAATGATATGTAAACTGACATGATTATTACTACACCCTAATGATAGTGATTTATGATTGTTCTCATGTTTACAAAACCTCCTCAACTTCCAAGATTTTTAGGTGATATTGTGGGGATATAATTACATGAACTAATGTGAAAGAGAAAATAAAAATCAAAATACAACTTGTCTTAACCTTAACCTTAAATGATCAATGATTATTGATTAGCATCATGCCCACTTTAATTATTCCCATGGTGGAATTGGTAAAGAAGGGTGAAAGTGCCATTCGGTAAATGCAAAGTTGGAGTTGTAAATGATATTTGCAAGCATACATGATTCGTAAGAAGAAGAAAAAACTAATTATATACAAATATTTTGCAATAATTACTAGCTAGATCAAAATAGGCATTCCAAAATTGTTTGGGATTTTCCTTATAAAAAATAATAACTATGTAAATTTCATGAGAGTGGACATAGTTCTTGTAGAAAGCATGGCAACCAAGAAATGATGCGCGATGAAACTCTTCTCTCATAATGGTGTTTTTGGTTTAAATTTTCTTTTAAGAAAAAATTGTTAACCTTACACTTGAGCTAAATGGTGCATTCCACTAAACCCTAAACCTCAGCTTAATGCTGCACTCCACTAAACCCTAAACCTCAGCTTAATGCTCCACTCCACTAAACCCTAAACTTTTACTCAATGGTGTTCTACTATCATGAGAATGTTGATGATGATAATGTCTAGTGAGACCAAATTGATTAAGAGGTTAAAGGGTTACCTTCCGGGCATTGTAAGACAAAGTGTTTAATTTTTTAGTTGATTTTTTAAAATTAAATTGATTTAATGATATATTTTATTATTATTTAAATATTTTTTTATATATATACAACTTAAATTTAGGGTTTTAAGTTTATATTCAAAGAGTACAAATACTTGTCCAATTTGAAATTATTGAGATCATTGTAAATGTTGAGATTCATACTTAAAATTCGGAATTATTTGGTTAAATAATTCAATAATCTTCATAAAAATATAAAGAGTGTTGTTATTAATTAGATTTATTTCATCTATTACTAGGTGATCACTGATTTATGATTAAAAAAAAGAGGCTAACTCCAATAAAGAAACTTAATAAATGTACTAATTCAATATTTCCAACTAATCCATATTTCAAATGTAGGTATATCCTGATGACTCATTTATTTTGCATGATATCATTAAGTATGACAACCAAGATTTAATTTGGAAGTATTGGGCTCAACTTACTCACAACAGAGCATTTAATGCTCTATATGCTTATATCTTCCGATCTAAAACACCTTTAGATTTAATGGTATATATCCCAACATATAGAGCATTAAATGCTCTACTGCAGGTTGCATATTGTTTGCCAACTTATTGTGGATTTATGGTATTTAATTTGTAGTTCTTTAAGCAAGCAATTGCTAGTGGAGTATTTATTTTATCAAAGTTGTTTTCATAGAGGAACAACGATTTGCACTTGGCTTAAGTGTAACAACTGGACTTCCCCAATTTTCGGGTATTAGAATTAGCTTATCCAACTTTATAGTATTTTATTTGGAATTATTTCACTAAACAATTTACTACTTGGCTATCTATTACTTTTCCAGCAACAATCACTTGAATTGAATT